>RJWM01022983.1:0-32848 GCA_004363535.1 Dasyprocta punctata | reverse complement strand
AAAAAAAAAAAAAAAAAGGCTTTGGAGATACTCTCAGCCTGAGCCCTGACCCCTCTACACCTCCTCTCTAAGTTCATGCTGTCAATAACAGTACCTCATGGATAATACACTTGAGTGCAGCACTTGGCAGGTAGCAAACTTGCAAGATATGTCAGTTACTATTTTCTCAGGCTTACCCTCTGTGTGCTTTTGTAAAGTTGCTGGCAGATTTAAAACTAGACATCCTCTTCAATGTGGCCTCCATAGTGCTGGCCTCAGAAGGAGCTCAAAAATAATAACTCCTGATCTCACTCTGTGTGACCAGCAAAGTATTGACTATGGCCTATCTTAGGTGTATTGGGTAGGGGAAATTCACATTTGACAATAGGACTTTATTTGGTGTTATATCCACTCAACTAAAGATAGGAAAAATGATTTGCTTCCCACCTTCCAACCCTCCTCCTTCCCATAATTTGATGTCCTAAACTGAGGACACATAGTTTAAAGGAAGAGTTTGATTTGGCTCATGTTTTGGGGGACTCAGACTGTGGTAAGCCAACTTTAAGGCAAAAACAGCACGGAGGAAGGATCTGGCAGAGGAAAGCTGCTCACCTCATGGCAGCCAGGAAGCAGAAGAGAGGAGCTAGGGAGGGTGAAATACCCTCCAAAGACACGCCTCTTCCAACCAGGCCCCACCCCCTACAGCACATTCAGCTAAGAACTCATCCGTGGGTCAGTCTACTGCTGAGTACAGTGCCCCATGATGCAATCACCTGCATGAGAATTTTGGGGAGCATTCTAGATCTAAACCAAAACACAAGATTTCTTTTCTTTCTTCTCTAAGTCATCATAATTAGGGTTTTGGAAAGAAGAAAAAGAAAGTTTAATTTTCAAAAAAGCATTTTATATAAAATAAGGCAGCAGCTTCCAGCCACCATGGCAAATCTTGTAGGCCAGATGGTTCCAGAAAATAAGAAACACATGTTTGGGCCCCAAACCCCTGAGTTGGCCTCTTGGTTCACATGGGCTGCTCTCCATGTGCCTGCCCCCTGGCATGTATGGTTGTGGGGATGATCAGCACCATAGAAAACCTCTAGTAAAAACTGGCTATTCTTGAGACCCAAAGATTGCTCAAGCCTGCATCAGACAGGGTCATCCGAGGTAAATAACACACTTGTGGAAGGCTGAGGCAGGTGGATGGCAGTGAGTTCGAGGCCAGCCTAGGTTACATAGTGAGTTCAGGGTCAGCCTGAACTACAATGTGAGACCCTATCTTAAAAAAAAAAATGAAAAAGAAAAAGAAAAAAACAAAGAAAAGAAAGAAAGAAAGAAAGAAAAAAAGAAAAAGAAAGAAGGGAAGAAAATCTGTTAGCGGGCAGCAGGTCACTCACAGAATCCCTAGGAGGGACACAGAGAGCTACTCTAAAGCTCTGTACCACCGCAGCGCAAGGACTCTCACTGCAGGAAGCTCTTCAGAGACAGGGAACCAGTGACTGGTGCACTGTGGGCTGCCCTAAGGGTAAGGAAACTTCCCAGTTGGTCAGGTCCTCTTTCCAAACGCACTTCCTCATGGTTTCAGAACACTGGGCTTTCAGGGTTGAGTCCAACTTGCAGGACCTAATGGGTTCTGTTCCAGAATGCCAGGAAACCCAGAAATAAGTCTTATTTTCATCTCCATAGGCCCAACTCCAAATGTGCAAAATTATCCAAAATGGAGAGAGTCGCTGGGTGAGGAGCTGCCATGGGTGACAAGTGCTTGCTCTGTGCTACTTTGCCCCTTGGGGTGTGGTGAACTTGGCATCAACCCTTGTGCCCAGTTTCAGTGACGCTACAGTCTCATGAGGTTACACTGGCCCTGTCACTTGTTGTATAGGAAATTCTGTCACCAGTATGGATTGCATTGTTCTGTAATTTTCTGTAACATTGGAGAATTCACTAGGAAGGATCATCTGTCTATAATCCTCCACTGACCTCTCTACTGACCTGTGCTGCCTTCTAGATCCCAAGACCCCCTCTCCATGGCCCCTGCCCCAAGAGCCCCCTTGGAAGTCACAGCCCAGTCTCCCCTATTATTTTGTAGGGAGCAGTCTTACCAGATGGGCAGCATCTCCAATACCTTTGCCTGAGAATCCCGATTAATATCATTTTCTCTCTCATAAGTAGCGGTTTTCATTGTTATTGATATCAGCTTCATCTCTCTGAGATGCCAGAGCCATTTTTGAGGGACTTCACGATGTTCAGAGCTTCCTGTCTGATTGAGGACCAGCTGGCATCTGACCTTAACTTATGATCAGGAAGAGAAGGTGGAGCTGTCTGGCTGAGCACCGTTCCATCCCCACCTTTCTCTTGGGGCTCCTCAAAGCAGAGCCAGAGATCAGGCGTAGAATAAATAGGAGCAGTTTACTTAGGAGCTCATCCTAGGAAACACCTGAAAGAGTGAAGAAGGGTGATCAGGACCTCAGGAGGCCAATCAAAGGTGCATTCATGAATGGGAGTCCACTGCAGGCAACCGAAGCTCAGTCCCGTGGACGTGCTCTGAGGGACAGCTGACCAAATCTCAGGGATGAGGAAGCTGGCTCCCTCCACCGGCTCCAGCTGGCTGATGGTGCCTCCTGGGACATCCATGTTGGCCCTGCTGGGCTTGCCTCAGAAGCAAGCTCACACACAAAGACACCAGTGTGGCAGGCGAGAGCCAAGCTGTGTACACAACGCTGCAGATGACCCCAGGGCAGCCTGGGGAAGACACGCAGTTCAGACCAGCATCTCCTACCATCAGGCACTGCGTTCACTGTCTAGGACCAGTGTAACACCAAAACTCAGATGGCTCCAAACAGCCAGCACTTATTGTGCCACAATCCTGGAGGCTGGAAGTGCAGAACCAAGGTGGCATCGAGGCCCTGCTGCTACTGCAGGCTCCAGAAAGGCTCCTTCCTGACTGCTCCCAGCTCTGGTGGTGCTCAGCACTCCTCCAGGGCCTGTGGCAACACAGCTGTACCTGGGACAGGTAATCTGATTGGCAGTTTGATTGGACTAAGAAACCCCTAGAGAGCTGGTTGGAGTAAAAGGGCACTAACTTCTCCCGGTGATCAACCCATGGATGAGTTTATAGCTGATGGGCCGTGAGGAGCCAGGCCCTCATGGAGGAAGTAGACCAGCGGAAGCTGTGTCTTTGAAGGGGATGTCTTTTCTCGGGTTTTCTCCTTACTCTCTGCTTCCGGGCTGGCAAGAGGTGAGCAGCTTTCTCCCACCACACTCTTCTGCCATGATGCTCCTGCCTTAGAGCCAGGTGACCACAAGTTGAAACCTCCGCACCTGTGAGCCAAAGTGAGTGTTTCCTCTTCCAGGTTGTTCCACTCAGGTATCTGGTCACAGTGATGACAAGCAAACTCGCTACCTCTGTCCTCACACAGCCATTTGCTCTGAGTCTTCACTCTCCGTGTGTCTGTGTCCATGGTTCCCCTCCTTTAACAAGGACACCAGTCATACTGGGTTAAGGGCCCACCCACTCTGGTGACCTCAACTAATGACATCTGCAACTGGCCTATTTCCGAACAAGGCCACTTTCTAAGGTTGCGAGGATTAGGATCTCAACACATCCTTTTCAGAGGAACAGAATTCAGCCTCTAACAGGTGCTTCGGCCTTGTTACAGCCGTTAATCTCAAGAGCAGCCTGTAAGAGAGATGTGAGTCTCCGAGTGCCACAAGGGGCAACCTGAGGGTGGGGGTGGTGTCACCCAGCCAAGGACGCCCAGCCAAGAGGCTTCCAGCTCTGCAGCTGCAGCCAGGTTCAAGTCTCTCCACTACAGAACCTGCCTTAGCCCCTTGTGGTTCTAAGGTGGTCTCTCCAGCCTGCTACTCAAGTGCAAGCCCCACCCCGCCCCGCCCCACCACTGCTGAGGGCTGGGAGGTTTTAGCGCATCCCTGACTTCTTTTAAGGCTCAGTTCCCTCCTCTAAAAAATGGGAATCAGGCCAGTCCCCCACCTCAGACTTACCAGGACCATTCACTGAGATCGTGTGTGAAAACCAGTAAGTGCACCATGAGCGCTGGTGGCTATCCTTATCATCCCAGTAATGTCTGGCCCTCCAGAACATTTGCTCAAGGGTCTCACGGATTTCCAGGCCACAGCCAGGATCATGTTTGTCCTCTTCTGGCCACAGCTGCCCACAGTGATTCCAGGCAGGGACAGGACAGGCTACTGGGCTGGGTGGGGCGCTTTTCTCCCCCGCCCACGCACCCCGCCTGTCCCCCAGTTTACTAATGCTCATATTATGTGAGACTCTAGGAAGCAGAGATTAAAAAAAAAAAAAAAGCAGTTCTTAATCTCCTGCCTGCTCCGTGCAGCTTGGTCTCTGCCCCTCCTCCGGCCTGCAGGGGGCTCCGGGGGAGACGGGCAGATTAAGAGCAATGTTTCCGACATGCTCTCCCACCTCTTGGAAAGCAGCCTCCTCCGCAGCAGATTTCCTCAAAGCCCAGCGAGGCAGCCGCCGGAGGAATGTGTGGCCTCCCTGGCATGGCAGACATTCAAGGGAGCCCACAAAGGCGCTGCTAGGAAAACCCTCAGAGCGCAGCGGGTAGGAAGGGGGAGCAGCGTTCTCGGGACTCGGATTGTACATTTCTCGGATGGGAGCTCGGCAACCCAGCGCGAGCCCAGGAACCCACACGGTTCGCAGTTAATTCACTTCACCTCCTCCTATTGAAAAACCTATTGCAGGGGGTGGGGCGGGGGTGGAACCACCAGCCTGAACAGGTAGTTATTTCTCTGCCTGGGGCCCGCCTGGCTCAGAACCAGCTCATGAAAAGTGGAAGCTAAAGAGCAGGAAGTGATTGTGCAGACTTCTGTCCCAGCCGGGCACTGCCAGCTCTGAGTTCCAGGTTCCCTGAGAGTGACTTCCCCACCATGCGTCCCCCACTACCTGCATTGTGGGTGGGCTTTTCATTCAGAGGCAAGATTGTCTCTTGATCGAGGAAGCTAGAGATGGAGCTCACTGTACCTCTTCAGAAGTCGCTGGGTTCTGGGGCATTTGGTGAGCATGGGGCAATCAGGGGACTGTGAGGAAAGTCATTTTCTTCCTGCAAGCAGCCTGCAGGGCCAGCCAAGGGAGGGGCAAGTTGGCAGAAGAGAATGGAGGAGCTGAGCGTGGTGGCACACGCCAGTAATCCCTAACTCAGGAGGTTGAGGCAAGAGGATCACCAGTTCAAGGGCAGTTTGGGCTACATAGTGAGTTCAAAGCTAACTTGAACTACATAGAGAGACCCCATCTGAAAAAAAAAAAAAAAGGACAGAGGTGTGTGCTCAGCTTACTGCTACAGAACAAAAGCAAAAAGCTTGATCCAGCCTGGCAGAGCCAGCAAAGCTTCTGGAGAAGTTCTCTGCGAAGAAATGGGAAGAATGAACAAGAGTTAAGGGGGTGACCCGAAAGCATGATAACCCTGTGGCCAGAAACAGCATGGCATCCTCTTAAAATATTCTGGAAATTGAGATTGTGGGGGTGGTTATGGTGGCAGGAGGATTTGCATTAAAGACACAAAGTTTAAAGAATTAACTGCAGATTTTAGTATCTGAGGGGAATACTCGCTTCAAATGATAGAGGAGCCAATAGCCCAAAGCAGTCCTGAGTAAATGTGACCTGATAGAAATAATGTGTGAGTGCTTTTCCTCATTATATCATCTAGTTGCATAAATAAGTTTTTACTAAACGTGAGCCACATACCAGGCCCTGTGATTGCTGGTGACGGAAGGTGACTCATACACACTGTTACTGTCCCCGTGGAGTTCACACCCTATGGAGACAGAATCTTAGCAGAATCTTCGCTCGGGTGGTTGGTGTCCCCAGAAGTCACAGATGTGGTATGAGCTGCAGCCTTCTCACCCCTCCAAGACTGCCTCTGAGAGGTGGGGATGGAAACCTGGGGAGAGACAGGCCAGGGAGATGAAGAGAGACAGACACTGAGACAGAGAGGAACAAGAATGGGAATAGAGAGAGAGAGAAAGATGGAGAAAGTCAGGTGATAGAAAGAAATTGATCAAATAAGAGGAGGAGAGGGACAAGACACATTGAAGGAGAGAGAGGGAGAAGAAAGAGGGAGGACGAACAAAGACATGCAGAGAAGGAGAGAGACAGAGACACCAGAGTTCTGTCTCTGCCGGCTGAGGACTGTCTTGGCCAGTGTTCTAGGTGTCCCAAAGGCAGACTTCAGTGGCTGTCCATCTCCACACACACCGCAACCCCACCTGTCTGTCCTCACTGCAGGGACGGCCTGTCATGCCTGAGGTCTTAGTCACCAGGGATCCTCCAGGGCTGTTTTCCAACTGGTGACCTGCACGGTCCAGGCAAGGATACGGAGCACACACAGTGTCCAAGGCCGTTGTGCTGGAGTCCCCCAAGATGTCTGAGGCCTTGGCTGCACAGCCTGGGACGGGGAGGTCCTGAGCCAGGCCCTCATCTAACAACCATAGAGATCAATGCTGGCACCTGGCACTGCAACCCCAGAGCCAGGCCAGTGCTAGGAGCTTATGTTGCAGATGTGGAAACCAAGCCCTTGCGAAGTAAAGGACTTACACAAGGTGGCTCGGCCAGCATACTTAACTAGCAAGCTCATTGCCGCCATGCTAGGTAGGCTCCTTCGTTATCACAGAAACCCAGAAAGTGAGTATGAAGAGCTCCGTTTTATTGAGGAAGATAAAAGAGGCCCCAAGCACTTGGGCACCATGCCCAGGAACCTTGTGTGCTCCTCTCCAAAGCCCTGAACCCCTCCCCTACACACCCCCAACTCCAGCACACATGCCCGTTCCCCCAGGGGCCTCGGCATTCAGGACCTTAGAGGAATCAGGGCAGGGCTTCTAGTGGAGACTTGCCGTGCCCGTGGGCACCTGCCGGGCACAGCCCCACCACGACCCCTTCCTCCTACCCGAGCGGCTTAGCCGGGTCCTCAGATAGGAGGCAGACGGGGCGGGCTGGATTGAGTAGCAGTGCATCATTATTTTCACTCTCCTCCACCCAAACCCTCACAAATGTGAGCAGCAAACCACAGTGGAATTAGCCAGCACCGGTGACTTGGTCAGCGCTAGAAACCACAGGTACTTGCCTTTCATGATCCGATGGTTGCCGTGTCCCAGAATATTAACTCTGCTCATCACTCTGCAATTTCTGGAGCTGTCAGCTGCACTGCTGGATTTGTTAGCCAGACTGTTAATGAAGCCCATGTGGGCTTCTTTTCCATGTCTTGACAGTTGTATTTCAAAATCACCTTTCCTTAGACTTGTTATGGAAAATCATTTTTCTGAAAAGAGCTCAGAGGTTTCCCCAGATCCCCATCAGTCCTGGACACACAGAGGATTCAGAAGTTCTTCTCACTCAGATTCAAAAGAGGTTGCAGTTCCCCACCTGCCCCTCTGCACCTGGGGTCGAGGTCACGGGTGGGTCCATACCCACTGGCTCCCTGGCTTCGAATGAGAAACTCCACCAGCTGTCTGAGACGTGCAAGCCAAAGCAGTGCCATGTCCTCAGGTCCCACTCTGGGCAGAGCCTCATCAGCACCTGCGCATAGCCCCTCATGACAAGACCTCTCAGCCCTTGGTCACACTGCAGCCCCTGCCCCAGACACCTTCAAAGCAAAGCCTGCTTCCAGCTGCAATAATTTAGAAAGCAGCAGAGCATGATGAGCTGGTTCTCCATTGTGACTGCTTGTAGGAATCACCTGGGGAGATTGGAAAAGTCAGGGGAGACCCAGGGATCGGTAAGGCATCCGACTGAGTCGATTTGGGGTGAAGCCTGGACATCAAGACTGTTTCAAACTCCTCAGAGGAGTCACATGTGCAGCAAGCGCTTAGGACTTCTGATGTACAGAAAAAGTCAAGTCCAGGCTAGCCCGCCTGGCATTGAGTTCCACTTCTGTGTCTAGGGCAGGTAGAAGCCTCTCTGACTCAGTTTGCCCATTTGTAAAGGAGTTGTGTATACTAAGCATCCACCACACACTAGGTGTTCCATAAATGCATTTCCTTTACACCCCTCAACAGTTTTGTGGCAGTGATTATATTACCCCATGCCTGATGTCACCCAGCTGGTGAGGGATGGAACCTGAGCTGGAACCCTGTGGATCTGACTCAGAAACCCTGTCATTTTTGCACATCACACCACTAAATCAGTACTTCCCACGCTTTGCTAAGTCTTGTCAAAGGCTTAAAGAACTTGTTCAAATGTCAACTGTGATTCAGTCTGTCAGGCACGGGTCTAGGGATTCTGTGCTTCCACCACGCTTACTTATGATCTGACGCTGTTGCCCCAGGAACCCATGTTGAGCAGCAAACAATTAAGAGGCCTGTGCACAGCATCCACTCTGCCTGGTCAGTGCCTGGTCCAGACCACTGGGGCTAACTCTCTGGGCCCTGCCCTCTGCCAGTCCACTCCCCTATTCTCATGACAGCACCCAGGTTCGGGATGACCACTGGTGCCCCTGCTTGGCTAGAAGACTTTGCCGAGACTGATAACCATTCCAACTGGTGGGCCAGGCAGACCTGGCCTCCTAAAGCGACAGCACACGAGCTATGTATGGCTCAGCATGAGTACCTGACTTGGCCCAAGCAAACGAGACAGCGAGAGAGGGAAAGAAATTCCTTTCTCTTGCACTGGTGTTATCAGAAGGAATGCTCTTTCTTCCTGAGACTGATGTGGCTGGACAACTTCAAGGACACAGCTGTGGCAGCATCCTCCTTTCCTTTCCTGAAGGGAGAGCCCAGGGCAGTGGGCCACGGAGCAGAGATATGAGCCTAAGAATGAAGGTAGGTAGAGCCTTGACGATGTTGATGTCAATGTCGTGGAGCAGCAGGATTAAGCTTTGCCTGGAGCTCACATTTAGGCTATCTATTCACAAAGACTACTTAATGCCTTTATTGCTTAAAGCCAGCTTGCGTCAGGTTATAGCTATGTCTTTTAGCATCAATAGTCCTAATACAAGTCCGAATCTCAGTATAGCTGCTCACTAGTTGTGTGGCCTCATACAAGTCATTTAACCTCTGTGAGCCTCAATGTGCTCATCTACAAAATGGAACTGGCAATACTTAGCCCAGGATTGTTGTGGGAATCAGGAGAAACCATGAATGTCAAAAGCTTGGCATCTATACAACAAACAGTAGCTGTTCTTCACAACACTCATTATTAGTCCCAGTTTGGCAGGTCCTCGTTCTAAAAACTGTCTATGTCAGCAGTTGTTTCTGGCTATTGGCAAAAAAGAGAAGCAAATTAACCTAAAAGATTAAGGCGGGGGGGCGGGCCTCGAGGGTTATAGCACTGAGAAGAAAGGGGGAAAGAAAAGACTGAAATCTCTCAGTAACCAGTAGAGACAAGAAAGCTTGTCCTGGCAGGGACTGGACAGCTATCTTGGGTTGTCACAGATTCAGGCAGAACACATTCAGACCTTGGCTCCATCCTACAGGGCGTATGGAAGCCACGTTCTGCCTCTCTGGATATTTGATGGTCTGATTGGCTCAGCCTTCCTAATTGTGTTCTATTGACAAATATATTTGTTTGGAACAAGCAAATGTATTGCAGGCAGGAAACAGACCAACTCCAAGAATTTATTTTGCTTTTTGGCACTGTTGCACTGAGCTTAGCATTCATTATGCACCCGTGTAAAGCAGTTTCTGAGAATGCTGGCTTGAGTTATCTTTTTAATTATATTTATTTTTTCAGCTGCATTTCAGATCATGAACAGACTTGCTGGTACTCAACAGGCCTCACTGGGGGAAACCTCCTTCCTCCCGCAAAATCACGTTGCAAGGATTAAATGTTCGGAGATTTCAGACCAATGTGTGATGCTGCCATGGACCGTTATCCCTAATGGATGAGAAATGAGGTTTAGTCAGTCAAATCCCTGCTCTGAGGCCAGAGAAGTCTGCAGAAACCAAATCCTGGTCACCAGATTGAAACTGAAATCAGATTTAAGTAGAGAGATGGAGAGATAAATGGAAGGTAATTTGGAATGGATCACTGGGGATCACCATGACCCACTTTCCTAAACTCTTCCCACCACTGGTGAACCTGGCAGCCATATTTGAATGTGGCCCTTCTCTCCCCACACCTTGGATGAGGAGTGAGCACGTGACCCCAGAAGAGCCAATCAGAGTTTCTACTGGGGTAACTAGAGAGAGAGAAAGAGAGAGGAAAGGGGGGGAGGGAGAGAGAGGAAGAGGGAGAGAGAGAGAGTGTCTTGGGAAATGTGGATAGCCACGTTGGATGTCACATAGACAGAAGAACAGCAAAAGGCAAGGAAAGAAGGCAAAGCAGTGACAGAATGATGCAATCGGGAGACAGCAGGAAGGGGCCTCTGTGGGTTCTCAGTGCCCGGCAGTCCCTGGTTCCAGTTACTGAGGCGCTCTGCCCGCTTAGACTAAACTCCTCTTTCTTGTTCCAGCAAGCTGAAGTTGTTCTCTCACTCACATCCATACAAGGGAAAACTATGCAACCAACCAAACAATACTGTGGAAGAGTATTTATTAACCCCCCAAAATGCACGAGGGAACATTGTTGAGTGCTAAGAGCACACTTCTTTCTTCCCTTCAGCAGATATTTATTGGGCACCTACTGTGTGTCAAATACTACATATGCGCTAGGAAGTAGATCACAGGCTAGCCTGCCCCGGCCAAAATGTCAAGTAAGATCTGACTAGGGTGGAAAGGTGCATATTAGGTTTCACAGCTGGGAGAACAAATAAACCACATTTACAACAATATTCAAAAGCAGTGCTGCTCAAAATGTGGTCTGCAGACCTGGGAGCTTGTGAGAAACAGATTCTAAACCCCATCCCAGGCCTACTGGGAGAAAGGCCCTCATATCAGTTTAAATAAGCCTTCCAAGTGATTCCATGCATCCTCAAGTTTGAGAAGCACTGAAGTAAAATACACTGGGGCCCACCTTCCAAGTTAACAAGATTTTCCAGCTTTTCTCAAGGTTTTCATTCCTCAGCACTGTGCTTGCAAGACCACCCAAGAATGCATGTGTGTATCAGCCAATAGTATAACAATCATATATCATTTGATACATATTAATTTAATTCTCCCAACAACTGTGCAAGATAGGTGCTAGGTATTCCCCCCTTTAAAGATGAGAACAATGAGGCACATGTTAAGTCACTTGCCCAAAGTCACACGGTTAATAAGTGATAGAGAAAACATTCAAACCCAAGCAGTTGGAAGTGGCTCCAGAGCTGGTGGGGTGCTTTGTTTTGTTTTGCTTTGTTTGTGCTGTGATTCTAGGAATTAAACCCAGGGCCTCACATGTACTAGAAAGTGCTCTATCACTGAATGACTCCTGGCCTCTTGAATCTGCACTTTCAACCACTAGGTTTAGCTGCCTGTCAAACAGGTCCTGAGTGTCGCTGCTGCCTGGCAGAGAGGGCAGGGCAGCCCTGTCCCTGGAGCACCACCACACTGGGTTGATATTAATTTCCTTTTTAAAACTAAGGGGTAGCCTAACATCCTTTGAAGAGCAACAAAGCTCTAAATGTGAAACAGAATGTCAACTGGGCAGTGAGTCCTCCTGACCCACCCCACCACATCCTTCCGAGCCCAGACACACATTCAGCTAACCAGTGCATCGGTTACACCCTTGGAGAAGTAGGCACACCACTGGAAATCATCTCTGACCAGTTCAAGTTGCTGAAAATTGCACTCTTCCCAGTCTGCTTGGCAAAAATTGCTACCTGGCCCATGCAAGGCACCCCATCTTCCCTGCCCTGCTCCCCTCCAGGATCCATAGACTGACCCATGATCTAGAATTCATGTAGTGAAAAAAAAAAATTTTTTTTCTTTTTGAAGCAAGGTCTCACTATGTAGTTCAGGTTGGCCTTAAACTCACTTACATAGCCTGGGCTAGTCTCGAACTCACAGTGATCCTCCTACGTCAGCTTCCTGAGTGCTGGGATTACAGGTATGCACCACCATGCCGAGAAGATTACTTTTTTAAAACATGGCCAACATAATTGCAGGTCTTCACTTGGTGAGAAGGTGGTTTTTCCTGTTGTGCAGAGCAGCAAGTCTGGCATACTGCTATCCAGAGTCTTGGGAGTGTGGCCTCAGACAGCTTTGGAAACAAGGGCCTCCACCCTTCTCAGCAAAGAAGTGCCGTGCTTCACTGGCCGCAAGCCCACCTACTGTGCCTAGTCCTCAGGACTCCCCGTCCCGTGCCACACAAATGGGAACTCATGGAGGGGCTGACTTCCTGTAGGGAGCAGCCCATTTATTTCCTGCCATGGTCAGTCCCCTGGGAAGTGGGCCAGGATGGACCTTTGAAGTACTCAACAACAAAAGGAGGAGAAAGAGGAGAGTGCAGAAGAGCAGCCAAGGGCTATGAAAGAGACGAGCATTCCTGTCTCCGTTCAGAGCAAGGGTTAGATCAAAGCTAGCAGATTCGTAGCACACGCAGAACTTCCACACATCTGCTGCCCACAGCAGCCATTGCCAATGGAGCCCAGCCTTTACGCTGAGAGCCAGCCCTTCTCGCTGTGGCCCCAGCCCAGCCTCCCATCACTTGCACAAGTAACTAGAACTGAATTTCATCCACTCTTGCTGAAGGGGTGGGTTATTGATGTTAACTGCTAAGTCCACTTAAACCTCTTGGGAACAGGGGTCATAAATTTGCCCTGGACCTCAAGCCTGCCTGAGACAGTGCCCTAAGGTTTGTAGTTGTTAATTCCCTGTGACTCACAGAAACCTTAGTCTTGCTAGCACTGGGAAAGGCCCCTGTGGGGTGTGTCCTTCTCTTCTTCCAGATAGAACAGGAGAGGTCACGGCTTTCTCAAACTCCTATGAGTTGCAGAAACTTTTCTCCAGATTAAAGTTTAGCCAGAAATTACAAATTATAAAACAAATCAAAGCAGGACTACTATGTTTGAAGAGGAGGTGATAGTCCTAGGCCATGGTCACCCAATGCCACCTCAGTCGATGCTGCTGGGAGTTTTGGAGAACTCCATAGCTCCATGTAATGGAGGAGATCACTGAGTCAGTCCAAGTAAGTGCCCAAGTTTCGCAGACAGGAAATAAAACCCAAGAGAAAGAAATGTCCCAAACTCACACAGCCAGTGGGTGGCAGAGACCAGAACTCAGCCCACATCACATACTTGGTCCTGATTCCTTGTGTGCTGCAGACTCCCTGAGCCACTGCCCCTCTCTGGGTCCAGGTCTCATCTGTCCATCTGTGACTGCCATCCCTACATCTGTAGCATGAACCTCTACCTCGTCTAACTGCCTTGTATATCTTCCCTGCCACAAGATTCCACTAGGATCCCTAGACCCTCACCTGGCTTGAACACCCGTCTTCCTGACCAGCTACCCACCAGCATTCCCTCTGCACCACAGACCATCAGCCCATGCAGTTGCTCAAACCACAAAGCCAGCATCCTTTCTCCTCCCCATAATTAATCTCTAGGGCCTTCCACCTCAATTTTCACCTTGACCTCCACCTGTTTTTCTGTTTCCTCATTGCTGTTTCCTCATTCCAGGGCACTACCAGTTTTCCCCTGGATTTTGGCAACAGCCCTTTCAACTAGTCTCTCCAACTTCAGTTTTGTTCCCATGCCATTTCTCAAGATGTGGCTGAGTGGATCTCTCCAAAGTACAAATCTGAAGATGTTGCTCTTTGACTTCCCTTTGATTATCAAACAATGCCTAATCCTTTATAGTCTGACCTATTCACCTCTCTATCCTCATCATTTGTGATTCCCTGACTCAGACTCTTATAAGGTAGACCCTGTGTGTGTGTGTGTGTGTGTGTGTGTGTGTGTGTGTGTAAGCATCTCTCTTAGGCCTCTATGTGGAACATTTTCCCCACTTCCTCTCACCCCGATGCCCGCTTCACATCCTTAGGACTCAGCTGTCCCTCCTCCCGCTAACTTTTCCTGCCCCCAATAGCATGCATGACACTGACTCCCCACCCCACGAGCTGCTCTGACACCTGCCCTCCCTGTCCCTCTCTTTGCCCTCAAAGGTCCTGCCCAAGATTCACTCAGGGACTCCCTCTCATTAAATGCTGGGGCTCCAACTTGTGAGTTGTAGGTGCTCAGTTAATGGTCAATGAACGGGGACTGAATTGTCTCCGTCACAATCATTATTGCAAAGGAGTTGGTCCCCTGACCTACTTACAGGGCACGATCACTTTGTGTATAACAGAAGACGAGTTCAAAGAAGAGAAAGAAAGAAAGAAAGAAGCCTGAGCAAACTGGGCCATTAAGGGAGTGGTTCTGCGCACAGGCACGGGGACCTGGTATACCCCAGAGCTGCAGATTTTCTGATCCCACTGCTTGCCTGTTAACTCTGTGTCTTTCCATATACAAAAGGCATCTTGTTCCCACCATCCACCTCAGTGTTCTTTTCAAACAGCACACATCTCTTCCCCGAGCTGATATTGCTGGCTTATTCACAGGTCCCTCCAAATGTATCATTATATTCCTCGAGGACAGGAGCCCTTTATTCGCCTCAGTGTCCCCAGAACTGACCCAGTACTGGCACATAGTAGGCCCATGGGCAGACGAATGGGAAGTAAGAAGGGAGGGAGGGAAAAAGGGAGGGAAGGAGAGCAGAGGGAAGAAAAGCATAAGAAAGGGTAAAGAATGGGCTGAAAAGAGGGAAAGGAGAAAGACGGATGGAGAAAACACGTGTTTGGCTAGCAGGGGCCCTGCACGTGCCTGGCTCAGCTGCTGCGGGCTCCCGGCTGCCTGCAGGCTGGGTGCACTTTGCAGCTCAGGTGGCCCACGTCACCCCACTGCAGGGCAGCTCCGGGCTAGGCCCAGCCCGCCTGGCCAGTGGCCTCGCTCTGCCCCTGGAGCCAGGCGTGAGGGAGGTCAGGCTGGAGAGGATGGCCGAGGGCGCCCCGCATCCCGGAGGAAAAGGCAGCTTCTGCACCCCTGATCTACAGCAGCAGCCTCGCCTCCGCCTTTCCACCTTGCTTCTCCTCGGCACCTTCACTGCCAGCTCGTGTTCATCGAGGCAGCAGAGCGGGTGACGTAAGAACCTTGGCACAGTTGGGTGACCTGAGGCGAAGTTCTTATCTTCTCTGTGCAACTGGGTTTTCCCACGAGAGAAGCCAGCACCTAACCCCTGAAGCATCTGCCGTGAAAGGTGCTGTCCTGGGTCAGAGGCTTCCAGCAGGGCTGGCCCAGGGTTACGGCTCTGTGAATGTCAGCATCACTGGCATCATCTTCATGACGACCGTCACCCACCTCAGGAGGAAGCCCCAAGTGGACACGGTGAGCTCTGGCCCCGAGTCCCCTCAGAGTTTAGATCAAGGCACAAGGTGTTGGGAGAACTCACTGTATTCAAATGCAAAATTTGACAGCTGGGAAAAGAAAGGTCCAGAGAGAAAAGTCAGGCAACTTTTCGAGGGTCACATGGCAAATGGCAGAAACAGTCCCTGCCTCTCTTAATTCTACTTCCCCCCTACCCCACACCCCAGCCCTTCCTACGGAGGATGCCTGAGGGGCCGCAGAGGGAGTTCAGTGAAGGCCAGAGCTCCCTTGTGTGGTACAGTCCAGCACCCGGCAGCCACACGGAGCCCCTCAGCCTGAGCATGACCCACAAGCTAAACCTGAACGGTTCGGGCTGTTTTGTTGTAAATAACTTACATTTGAACTTAAACACTGATACGCAGTTAGAAAGTTGTATGTGGGGCTGGAACAAGTTGAGTAGGTGAATCTACTTTTTCAGCTATATAAATTTTATGAGAACTAAATGTAGATCAAGCATTCCCATGAAAATTCAGCACCCGAATTGAGATGTGCTGGAAAAGTGTGAAGCGCACACCAGATTTGTCAGGTTTGGCGCGCACGAGGGAGGGAAAGAACTGGCTGACAATTGCACTATTGATTATATGCTGAGAAGATCCTATTTGGGACACAGTAGGTTAAATAAAGTGTGCTATTAAAAGTTCACTTGCTACTTTTGATCGTTTTTTATGTTTCTACTAGCAAACTTAAACTTACTTATATGACTCCCATTATATTTTCACCAGACAGTGCTGGGCTTAGAGGGACAGGGATGGGCCAGGGAGAAGGTGACCCACTGGTCAACGGGGCTGTCCTCGGCTGCTCCAGGACAGCGGGGCAGGGGCTCGGAAGGGACAGCTGGGCACACTGAGTCAGGCTGTGCTACTTGGGAGGCCGAGCTGGCTGCAGGGCTGTCCCCGCACTCTGACACTTCTCTGGCAGGCAGGGAAGCATCCGGGATTAGCGTTAATTCTTTCCCTGGAGGGCAGAGGAGAAGGTTAAGTGCCTGCTGAGCAACCGCAGCTGCCTAATTAAGCCAGGAGAGGGGAGAGGGCCAGGGAGGAGGCCTGGGGAATGTTCTCAGGGATCCTGGGGAGACAGGCAGGAGGGGTCTGACCTCCTTTATCTCACTCGCCCAGAGGTCTGCTGGGTGCCCATCCTCTGCTCCCAGATGACAAAACAGTGCCCCACCTCCTTCTCCAGTGCTCCAGGAAGACAGCACAGGCAAGGACACCCTGGGGCGGGGGATGTCTGCCATGCTGGGGTTCGCCACATGCCACCTGCTCTGAACTCCCTCAGTGCTATACGTACCATTACCATCATCCTGCTCTTTAGATGTGAGGCTCAGAGAGGTTCAGCATGTTCCCAGGGACACAAAGGCAGGCAATGGGAAAGCCAGAGGTTTTAAACACCCGGTTACACCATCTGACCTGAATCGGAGCTTGCCACAGTGTCGTGCTGCCAACATATCAGACTTGGCAGCAGAGGGGCAGAGGCAGAGGCAGGTGGCCAGTGTCCTCCTGCGTGTCGGAGCTTGGTACTGGTGAAGTAGGAGACACGTCATATTCCCTGGAGCTGCCTCCTATTGGCCCCAGTGATAGATGTGTTCTTTCATAACAGCCAATATATGTTGAATAATTAACCACGTTGTTTCAGTTTATCCTAATAACCCCCCAGTAAAAAAGGTCCTGTTACTACTGCATTGAACAGTTGAGAAGATTGAGGCAAAAAAAGGAGATGCAGAGAGAGATCCAGTATTGCGATGAGTACACAGAGTAACTGCAGGTAGTGGCAAGGCCCAGGAGAAGGAGGAGCGAGGTGGGCAATGACAGCAAAGAGGATGTGGGCCACGGTGCGAAGCAGAAGCCGAACATCAGGAGGACGTGGGGGGAAGGCACAGCAGAGGGTGGGGACCAAGGGCAGAGGCCCTGTGAGGAGAACGGGCTTAGTGTGTCCAGTAAACCAGAAGGATCCACACACATGCACCAGTGTTCCCAGCAGCATTATTCTTAAGGGTTCAAAGCCAGAAACAAGTCAAGCACCCACCAACCAACAAGCAGAGAAATTCACTGTGGTACATCCAAACACTGGAGTATTACTTGGCTGCAAAAAGGAATGGGAATGCTGATATAAGACCTGCATGAATGCATCTGGAAACATCATTAGGCTAAGTGAAAGAAGGCAGTCACAAAAGACCACACATGATATCATTCTGTGTGCATTAAATGCCCAGAAAAGCCAAATCTACAGCAGCTGGGAGTGGACTAGCAGTTACCTAGGGCAGGAGGAAGAGGAAGGGGAGTGGCCGATAATGGGGACTGTGGCCCTTTGAGGTCAATGAAAATGTTCCAAAATTAGGTGGTGGTGATTGTGCAACTCTGTGCAGGTGCTGAAACCCTTCGTCTGTGCACTTTAAGGGGCTGTCATAGTACGTTAATTATGCCTCGATAAAGTAGTTTAAGTTAAAAAAAAAAAAGATGCAAGATGGGCACAGAGGCCAGCGGGGAATGAGCAAAGAGAAGGGAGAATGTGAGACAGATCAGAAGTCCCTGTGGTTTAAAATGTGGTCCTCCAGTCTACAGAGGCTCTGGGTGTACAAGTGGGGAATCTGGTGTCCCATGGGCACATTTGAAAGCTTGCTTATTTCTGTGCAGCACTGCAGTGAAGGTGCCTAGATTCACATCCATAGCTGAGCCCTAGCTGTGGGACTGCAGAACATTATATAATCTTGGAGGACCTCAGTTTCTCAACCATGAAACAGGATGATAATAACCTCCCCCTCACAGGAGGGCTTAAATGGGTGTTCTGGAAGCACAAGGGCAGCTGTGCACAAAAGTATGGTGACTTATGTAAATCAGGTCATCGCAGGATGATCCGTGTCCACCAAGAGAGGAAGGCCAGACAGCCGGGGCCACTGCCCTGCCACTGTCACGGCCTCTGCAAGCCCACAAGTGTTTGCTCCAGAGACCTCCTTCCAGATGGGTAGTAAATCAGAAACCAGGGGCTCCTGGTGATGGGCAGTGGCAAAGTACCCCCTCCACACACACACATACACACACACACACACACACACACACACTCCCCCCAGTAATTGCAAGCACATGCTGCCACTGGGATTGGTCCTCAAAAGTTTGTATACCTGGGCTGTTCTTATCACAGCAGTTGGGGGTGATAATTTGCACAAGTTTTTCAATCAAAAGTGCAAGAGGCAGCCTCCCAGGGCTCCCAGGTTTGTTTCAAGTCAGAGGTAGGCAGCTCAAAAGGGTGTCCAGGAGCTGAGAGACGAAGGATTGGGTCATGGATAGCATGAGGTCCTTTCCAATGGGCCTGACCTACAGGAAGGGCATAAAGGTGAGCAATGGCAATCTGCGAAGCTACAGGCACAGGTTTTGCAACCGGGAGGACTTCCTTCAAGTTCTGCTTCTCACTTTTTCAACCTGAGCCCTAAAGGAAGCCAGAAGTCACCTCTCCAGACCTTGGTTTTCTCATCTGTGAAATGGGTTTGACGTTAGCCATCTCAACTATCTCATACGAGAGTAGGAGTCACCAGTGCAGCAGTTGGTACATCCCTGATCCTCAAGAGGATGCGAGAAGGACAGCAGTTAGAAAGGACTTGTGCAGCTAGATACGGTGGCATGCACCTGTAACCTCAGCGCTCTGGCAGCTGAAGCCCGGCCTGGGTAACTCAGTGATTTAGCAAATCCTGTCTCAAAATTGAAAAAGGGCCAAGGATATATAGCTCAGTAGGAAGGCACTGGGTTCAATCCCGTAAAAAAGGGGGAGCCACTCACGGAGCCTTGACACTCAACAAGCCTCTGTTGTCCCGGAGGGGATGTGAGGACAGGAGGAAGAGCAGGTCACACGTAGGGACTTTCCCTCTGCGGTGCTCGAGGCCACGGCTTTGAGGAGGTACTGAGAGCTCCTCAACAGGCTTTCAGCTATCACCTCATGGGCAGTTCAGCTTTAAACACAGTCAATTCAGGACTTCCCTGGAGACACCGGGACCCATCCTCTCCAACTTCCCCTCCTGGATTGCCAGATTTAGCAAATCAAGCGAGAGGGTGACAGTAACATTTGAATTTCAGAAAAACAAGGAATGCTTTTTCAATGTAAGTGGATCCCACTAAATAGTTGGGATAGGCATGACCTGATGCCCTGGGTGCACCCCCGGACTCTGAGCCCTCCTCGCTGTCTCTCCAGGCCCTGGAGAAGAGTGATTCTGACAAAGCAAAACTGAGTTTTGTGGATGGAGTAGATAGAAGGCAAGAAGACGGGATCCACATTGAGCAAAAGCAAGGAGAGGAAGGGCTGCAAACACCCCTCAGCTGGAGGGCAACTCAGCTAGGAGGTGTGGGTCTCTCAGGGCAAAGGAGCCCCATGTTCTGCCTCATTCCGTGACAGCATCTCGGGATAAACCATCTCCAGAACTCCTTGCCTACTTCTCTTCTCCAAGCCCCCGTGTCCTCGTCAGCGAAGTGCAGTAACAATTCAAACCCCTTGATGTAGTTGTGAGAATTATCTGAGGTTCACAGATTTCATTGGGGACCTTTTGTTCTTATACCATGGTCACAAACTCAGGAAGCAACGCCTAAAACTTCACTTCCCAAGGGTAGATAGTTTTACGAGTTGGGGCGTTAGTGATTTATTTCATTCCTTCCTTGCAAATACCAAAATGAAAGCCGAGTGTTTGGCAGGGCTTCTCAGCCTTGGCACTGGCACCCAGAGCCAGATGGCTGGGGTGAGGTTGGCTAGGTCTTGTGCGAGCTCCACAGCATCTCCAGATCCCACCACCGAGACAGCAGTTTAATAGCCTCCCCCAGCTGTGACATCAAGGGGATGTCGTACCTAAATATTTCCTAATGTCCCCAGGTGGAGAGTAAGGCCACCTCTATTGAGGCCACTGTGATAATAGAATAAAATACAAACATGTGTTCTTGGAAGCAGGTACGAAGACATTACATCAAATTTATATTGTACACCCTACTGTATGCAATGCATGAGATAAAGTATCTCTGGGGGCTGAGCTGCTGTAGTTCCTTAAAATAAAGTCCAGTGATGAGGATGGAGACACTGCTTTCGGAAGCAAGCAAGTTCAAGCATCTTCCTGCCTCTGGAGATTTTCAAATAGCACTGAGAATGAGAGTCACCCCATCTCAATAGCAACTCCTGGTCAAGTTCCTTGCATGGAGAAGAGGGGATAGGACCCAATCAGCTGGTTAACTTCCAGTTTAGCAAGTGCCAAAATGCTCCTTGGAGCCGCATCAGGTGGTGTGTAGGGTTGGTGTCTTAAAGCCTCACTTTGCTTTTTACTACTCTTTACTTGTTTCTTTGTTTTTGAGACAGGTCTTCCTATGCAACCCAGGCCCTCTTTGAACTAGGTGATCTTCCTGCCCCAGTCTCCCGAGTGTCCTGATTACAGAAATGCTTACTATTCTTTTTTTAAGTCACAAAAATTAGGACACCAGATAAGGCACGGTGGGAGCAAGTGGCAAGAGCATTGGGACACCTGAAGGTAGACACCAGGGAGACTACAGATACCGCACAAGCCTGTCCTAGACCTTACAGTGACACCTGGGTTTGCCTCAATCGCTGGTGTCCTTGGACAAGCTATCCAGTCTCCTTGATGCGTCAGCCCCATGGCCAAGTGTTGGAGACAACCACACAGGGCCAGGGCTCAGAGAAGCCTTCTCACTTGGCCCCAGATTTGTTTTTGCCATCTTGACATTCCCACTTTCTGAAGCAGGGCTTCCCATTTTCATCTCGCGCTGGCCCCATAAATCAAGTGACTAATCCTGCTCTCTGAACGAAGTTGACCCGTCTCTGGGTAGTGACATCCCCCATTGGAAGACTGCTGTGAGGGTGACGAATGGTGGTTCCCACACTGCCAGGACCTGCCCACGGCTGTCCCAGTAGCCCGGTTCAGTGCAACCATCTGCGGTCCCATCTCAGAAGGAAGTCCCTAACCATGGGCCTGAGACCATGACTCCCAGCTTCCGGAACCTTTGAAATCCTCACTGTTTATTATTTCTGTTCCCCCATCTGTTTCCTGTAGCAGTGAACCCTTTAAATGAAAAGGCCTGTGGATGTGGGGGTGGGAAGCAGGCAGGACAGGGCAAGGGACAGCTGGGCAGCTCCATGCTGGTGCAGGAGCTGAAAGGAGAGGCCCTAGGGAGAGCAGGCAGAGCAGAGGAAATGGGGAGTCCACACGCTTCTGCAGGGGGACTGAAGACAGGCTCTGACATCTGCCCTCTACTCAACCTCCCGGGAGTGCATTTTGAGCTGGTTCTCAGATTCATAGCAGCCCACAGCCCCTCAGGGCACCACAGCTTCCATTAATACAGAGGGCAGGGTTACTGTGGCCCCTCAGGAGGTACATCCTGGGGGGCTCCGGGGCAGAAGTGTCAAGGGTCTCTGTCCTCTCTGTCATTGCCACCACAACAAGTGTCAGAACCCCAACCATCTCTACAGTTTACATGTCTTCAGACACTGCGAAGGTGCATTCATGTGCAATAAGTGGGAGGTTCCAGGCCGCACCTCAGAATACTGTTGGAGACCCCCTCAGATCAGTGTGCTACCACCCCAGAAAGGAGGTACCCACTAGTCCTCCACAGGAAAGTCCTGCCATACAGCTCCTGCATGTTAGTGGTGTGCAGGAGAATCTGCAGGAGCCAACTGAGCGCCTGGCTGATGCCCCACAAACCCCAGGGGGGCTGAGCAGTATCTGAATGCACTGTGCACTATGCACTGTGCCTGCATGGCCCCAGGACCCCCTCCTCTGGGGCATCCCCTCCATCTCCCCCAGCCTCCATCCAGAGAGGCAGGTCTGGTGTGTGAAGCTTCCCTCCTCCCTAACTCTTCTTCTCCTCTTCTTTATGCCCCCCAGGCCCAGGCTTCTGACCCTCCAAAGCCACTAGCAGACAGTCTGCTGTCAGGGCTCCCGCTGAGTCATCCCCTCCCCATGCTGAGGACAAACTGCACAGCTGGCAGAAGGGAGGAGGGGACAAGGGTGGAAAGGAACACCAGGAGCAAACAACACATCTGTTTGTACTTCAAGAGTCACGTCCCACCATGTGCTCCCAGAGAGCTATGTCGATACTTATGATGATGATTGTAGGCTTGTTTGTTTCACAAGAGCTTGAGAGGTGCCTGTGGGAAGGTGTCACCGTGGAATATCATCTCTCAGATGACGAGATGCTGGAGGAAGGAATAGTCCCCTGCCTGTGTCCTGGTATAGCTTGAATATGAAATGTCCCCAAAAGGCCTGGGATGTTGAAGGCTTGGCACTTGTTGGGAGGACGTGGAACACTTAGGAGGTAAAGGTAAGGCCCAGTGGGAAGAAGTGAGGTTACTGGAGTACAGGCCTTTGAAGGGGATACTGAGACCCCCAGTGCTTCCTGTTCCTCTCCCCTTTTGCTTCCTTGCTGCTGTGAAATGAGCAGCTTCCTATACCACATGTTTTCTGCCGTGATTACTCTCACCACAGACTCAGAGCAACAGTCCACGGACTATTCCCTCAAAACTATGAACCCAGCAAAAACCTTTCCTCTTTTCAAGTTGATTATTTGAGGTAATCTGTTACAGTAGCACAAATTCAACTAATGCATGCCCCAAAACACCAAATTATCCAAAGAGGTCTTGGCAAAGGCCTAAAACCCAACACTGCCCAGACCGGTAGTGACCTCTTGAGCCAGAGACCAAGGACAACTCCTCAGGCCCAGACCTCTGTCCTTCTCACCCCTGAGGGTGTCACTCTGAAGCCTTCATGCTGCTGAAAGTGAGACATTGTGTGAGACAGAGCAGTGGTCACGAGGGTGTGACAGAGCCCTTGGGGGCTATGGAAGCAGTTCTGAAGCTCAGCAAGGAATCCCATTCACAGGAAAGTTGGATGGACTTCCTGTCCAAGTTTGTCAGAGCAGCATTGTTTAGCCAACTTATCTTAATATCCCTTCCAATCAATGTAGACATATTTTAGCAATATTTCCCCTCTTGGTTGTGAGGGCAGCTGCTGTTCCCCTCAGCATGCGGAGCCCACCACAGCCTCTGTGGGGCCCACAGTTCTGGGGAAACCAGCTCTGAAGCCAGCAGCTGGGACAGCTCTGAGGAGGAAGATGCCACTCAGTGACTGACCTGGAAACAGAGCCCCTCACCTTAATGTGGAAGACATTTCCAGGTCATAACTCTACAAAAGGGCATCTCCTCTGTCATTTCAATGAACTCGGCTCCTTTCAACAAATACACGACCTGGAGGACTGGTGGGACTGGACGGCAAGGTCAAACAGTGCTGTCACCAGAGTCATGGAACCTTGTCAAAGGTCCTGGATGAAAGTAGGTCTCAGATCAGCTCTGCTGATTTTGTCCCAAAGTCTGGAACACTTCTAGTGCCCCTCTGGGTTCACTTGGTGCTGCGGGAGGGCAGATCCCACCACAAACCAGCCAGCTGATCACAGGTTACGCTCAGAACCTCTCAGAATCCCTAGGGTCATTGGCCATTTGTTTATTCACAAAGCAGTTACTTATGTCTCCTCTGTACAGCATTGGTCTAAAAGTAGAGAATAAATGATGAGCTAAGATGAGCACCATGCAGCTCACAGACACTGACAGATGAGGCACAGCATCAAATCTTTAAGTATCTCTGCAAGAAAGTGATGCCATCCTCCCCCACACCATCCCCACCTACATTCTACTCACTTATTCTTCAATGCTTTTGATTTATTGAACAAAGACTGGATTATGCTGCAAGTAACAGAAAACTCCAATATCAACGGCTGCCTTAAACTACAAAAAGTTTTTTCTTATCAGGTACAATGTTCATGGGTAAAGTGTTTAGTAACTAAGATGATAAACAGAGAATCTTGATGGTTCTTTTGGCCTTTGCCTCGTGATTATACGAAGGCTGCCACAATTTCTGCCATGAAATCTATGTTCTTTATTCTTTTCTGTCCTCCCCCATTCCCCACCCCAGTACTGGGAATTGAACCTAGAGCCTTAACACAGAGCTGTATCTCCATTCCTTTTTTCTTTTTTGAGACAGGGTCCTTCTAAGCCACTAAATTGCCCACTCTGGGCTTGAATTTGTGAACCTCCTGCCTTGGCCTCCCAGAATGCTGGGATTGCAGGCATGCGTCACCACACCCAATCCATTAAATCTCTAGTCCAAGCAAGAGGAAGATGAGCAAAATGACCCCTATCAGCTGCGTCACCCTCCCTTTTGTAGGCTTTCCTGGAAATCTTGTGCAACAGCTTACAGTACCACACACACACTGTTGGTGACTGCCCCACCCACACTCCCTTCGTGCCGACCTTTCAGGCACTACAGAATCTTCCCTCCATGGCACCTTCCTTTGGGCCTGGGTTCTGCTAAGGGAGCACACAGAACAGGGCAGAAGCACCGACGCTACTACTGCCCAGAAGCAGCCTCGGTTTGTGGATAAACACCCCAGCCCTCTGGCTGTCCAGGGCGAACCCTTGGGGCCTGTGCTACACCGGCTTCCAGAGAGTCCCTGCAAGATGGAGCCCCAGTTCCAACTTGCTCCCTCCCACACCCTGCATTTGGCCTCTCTTCTTCATCGCTTTCCCCTCCCTGGAATGATTTTCCAAATGAAGAACAGCCAGCCCTCTGCATCCCCAGGCTCTGCAGCCATGGACTCAACCAAAGATGGTTTGAAAACACTCAGAAAAAATTGTGTCTGTATGGAACTCATTCAGACATTTTTCTTGTCATTATTCCCTAAACAATACAGTAAAACAATTATTTGCATTGCATTTACATGGCATCAGAGTTAAGAGCAAGCTAGAGGTGATTTAAAGCATGGGGAGCTTGTGACCACACTACATGCAAATACCACACCATCTTTTAGACAAAACCTAAACAACCAGCCAGTCAGCCTGCGTCCCTGGCTGGCAGGAGATGGAAAGAATATGCCGTGAGGAGAACACAGTGCCACTCCCATCCACAGTGGGGCCCTGTGACAAGGGGGAGACAGATGCCTGTGATCTCTGCCTCTCCAGTCCCCTGCTGGGCCCAGGCTGCCACGGTGACCAGACACAGCCTCTGCCCACCAGGCCTGCAGTTCCAGGGCAGTGCAGACAGACAGACAAACCATGAAAGCAACACAGTTACACGCTCCAGCCAGGAGAGTAGTTGGCTCTCAGCGAGCCTCTGTCCCCAGCCCAAAGCGCCTAATGACACCCATCCCTCCCACCACCTCCTCCCAAAGCCCAGACAACATTTGCTGTTTTCCTTCTGCAGATGTGGAAACTCAGGGCCAGGGAGGCCAACTTGCTGGAGAACACAAGGCCACTGTGTATCTGAGTGTACAGTCAAAACTCGCTCTGCACCATCTCAGCAGGAAGCCAGGACTCGGCTGTGCACAGAGATGAGGGGCATGAGGGGCGGGAGAGAGAGCAGGAGAGGTCAGGCAGGGGGCACAGCGGGTGCCACACAAGGCCACGGGCCAGGGCAGCTGCCCAGGCCTCCTCAGAGGACCTGCCCAGCAGAAAGGGAGCTGCGACCCAGCTCTGCGGGGCTGCTCCCCATTCACCCTGCGGGATTGCTCACACGCTTACACACGGACACACACACGCGCCCTCTTGCCTTCTCCCCTCTGCCCCACGCCGCTGAGCTCACCACCCCGCAGACCCCTGCTGCAGCCCATCACTTACTTAAACCCAGCTCACACCAACTCCCTGCCACTGTCTCGAGTCGAAATCCCCAGCTCCCCGCAACCACACTGAGGACCCTACTGGGACCAGCTTCAGAACGGGAGTGTTGTAAACTCAAACTCCCAGCTTGGGATTGGCCACAAGCAAGTCACAGTCTGCCTGAGCCTCAGTTTTCTCACTTGTAAGACAGAAACTCAAACACCTGCCTCAGAGTTTGAGATAACAGTTGAATGAGCTTATATGGCAAAATGCCTGACGCAGAGGGCATCAGCGTGTGTCAGCCATCCGCGCTATCACTCGCACTGGCACCTTAAACCATCAAACCCTCAGGGTCCCCCAAGTCTGCTAAGCAGGTCCCTTCCACCGCTTTCTCGCCAGAGCTGCTCCGGCCTTCTCTTTCCCCCTCTCTGTCTGGCCATGCCCTCCCTGAGGCCGGAGAACCTTCCCTTCCAGCCATTGACCTCAGGCTCAGTAGGTCTCAAGCCTGGCTGCACATAAGACTCACTGGGGAGCTTTTAAAACTCTCCTTGGGTGGGCCACAAGGGCCCCAGTGCTTCACAGTGCTGGGGCTGGGTTGGTCCCCAGGGGACACATAGATCCTGGGTGACTGAGATTTGCATAATAACCCTCCAGCTTCTCCTTCCGCTGAGGCCTGCAGTTTGACCCTATTTTTGGTTTGCACAGTGTCTTTCCTTGCCTGCTAACAGGCTTGAGGGGGGCTGAAAACCCACCTTCTTGCAGAGAGACACAGGAAGCGTGTCCTGGTGAGCACTGCTAGAAGGAGGCACATGGTGGGCTCATTGATCCCTGGCCTGCCTGTCTCCCCTCACTCCTTGCTCCTCTAAAGTCACCATCACTCAGACTAGAGAGCCTCTGTCCCCGTCTGGCTCTCTGAGAGGACTCCTCAACACAAACCCCAAAGGCCTGTCCCATGCTCCCCGCCTGCCTGCTGGGGCTGCCTGCTGTCTCTGGGACCCTCTTTCCACTCCACTGAGCCCTCAGCACAGCCATGGGCCATCCCGGAGGAACCCTGGTGGAAGGGATGCTTCCAGCCTCGCACATGACACTTCTCCACGACCTCACAGAACTCTCTCCTGCCCCACCGGCTCTTTTTAGGATGGGACTTTGCCCTCCCCATCAAAAGCGAGAATCTATCTCTCTGCCCCTGCCCTTTGTGACTGCCTCAACCGCTTGGATGGCCAAGTGACACCCATTGGGTGGCTCCCAAGGCTTGGTGTAAAAGGGGATCTAGGTCCTTCCACATCCCCTCCTGGGGTGCTTCTTCTTAGAACCCATGGGCCAGGCTGGAGGGAACACAGGCCCTGTGGGGAGGCCACCATCTCAACCGAGGCCTCTGCCCTGGTCAGGTCAGCTGCACACACGCCTAGCGCTGCAACTGTGTATGGGACACCAGGAAGCCTGCAGGAGAGCCAGCCGCCTTGCCGACCCAGCTGTAATAAAGGTGACAAAGTCACTGCCCCACCTACTAAGTGTAAGCAGCCCACTGCACAGTAACAGATAACTCATGTGCAAGCCTTGAAAATAGGTTCCAGGCCTTTGGACCAGGAATTCCAGGTCCCCAGGCTCTGCAGATGACAGGGTTCCAACTGGAGGACACCTGGGAGGCAAGGGCAGCATGCCCTGACCCTCTGGCATAAGGGTGACTGACACTGCCCCCAGAGGTGCACTCCGTGGTGAGTGAGGTTCAGGGGCGACAGTTCAGACTGCCGATCTGCTAGCTGAACTCTTGTTCTTGCCTTTAGCAGAGAGGGTGCTGGGTAGGACTGAGTGTGCTGGGCTCTGCAATCCGAGTGTAGTCACCACCCTGACACGTGTTTGACTTGGCTCCTTCTTGGACTCTGAAGAAAAGGAATGTGTTGCCAGCATTTAAAAATTGAAAGGCTTGAAACAAAATCTGTAGATGTACCAATACGGATCTCCCCCACCTCTGATTACAGAAACAAACACAGTAGTAACATTTTCTCTTGAAACCCCAAGGAGCTGCCCCACCTGGCTCACTATTTTTCTTAGTAACAGCTCGCTAGACTTGGGCACTGGAGAGGTGTCCCTGTGCAATGAGCCCCTGTCCCCACCACTTGCTTTTGCCTTAAACTATCAGCCTCCACCATTGTGAGAAACTTCCCAGACCCTGTAGGCATCTGATTTTAGAGTTGTCAAGGTGTATTTTCTGATTCCTCACTTCTCAGTTGTAAGACCTTGACCTTTTCTCTGGCTCTGTTTTATAGCCCGAAAGACTCGGATCACTCTGCCTTCCAACACTGGGATGAGAACTGCAATAAAAATGCACAGGGAGGAGGAAACGCTCATCCCAGCATCGGGCATGCAGCAGGTACCTGATACGTAATTGCAGGGATTGTCACTATAGTTTTTCAGTTGTTCTGGATCTTGGTCCTAGCTTCCTGCTTGGAAACCAGGCTCCTGCTCCAGGAGTCCTGCGTGGCCCACATGAGCTGGCTCCCATCACTCCAGCCTGCAGATTCATCCCCAGCCCAGGAGAGCCCCAGGGACTGCAAGCAGCCAGCTGCAGCCCAGCTTTTGAATGTAAATATTAGTGTTGGCTCAGCCACTAGTATGAGATACAGACGAGCCAGCGCCAGGGCTACCCCAGCCTGGCCCACAGCACGCCGGCTGCGTACCTGAGGCTGAAACGGGGAGAACTCAGCTGGCAACCTGTGCACCTCCCACCCTGAGACCTGGAAAGGCTGATCCGAGCTTCTGCCCGAGGCCACTAGGCCTGGGGCCTTTGACTGCTGCAGCTGAGGGGGAGGCTGGAGCTGAGGCTCCTGGCTCTGAGAAGGAGCACCCCATGGAGCGGGCCGTGGAGCCCAGGCTTCCTTCAGGAAGACTCCGTCCAAGCAGGAGGCCGTCGGCTTCTGTGGCTCAAGCTGCGGGACCCATGCGGCTATAATTATCTGGTTATTTCAGGCAGAAGGCTTTGGCTTAAGCCTCAGAGTCTCAGCTATTCGTCACTGGCCGCAACCAGAGACCGGCTCCAGCTCCTCAGAGCTCTGAGTCGGATAGGGAGGGTTACTGTTATTCTAGGGGCTCTAAGTGACACAGGGACGGCAGGGCCATGTGCTCTTTTCTCCCGGGCTTCCTGCCTCAGCACACTTGCTGAGTTCTGGGCGCCACTGGGACTCAGCAGCCTGTCCTACCCTGCAGTCCCCTGGGGGAGGTAGCGCTCACTATGGGATCCGTCAGGCCTGGGCTGACATCTGGCTCTGCCGCTTCCTAGCTGTGTATCTTAGGCAAGTTCCTGAACTTCTCTGTGATTCAGTAACTTCATCTACAAATAATTGTACCTGGAAGAGTTGTTTGAAGGATGAAACGGGCAGGATACTGCCCCTTCCCCAGTGCAAAGGGAAGAGTGTCTGGCCCCAAGGTGAACGTGCCTTATGCTCTTAGTCAGGTTTTGTGACCAGCACCAGGTAGGCTGCTCAGCGTCTGCAGATATTTGGCTACCCCCTGTCCTGATGCAATCAGTGGCCACTTCCTCCCCCATCATGGCAGCTCCCGGACATGAGATAAGGGAATACTACAGAGCAGTTAAAAAGGAATAGGGCCTACCTCACCCATTGACAGGGGAGAATTTCTTAACAGAGACTGGGAGAAGGCAGCTGCCTCACAAGATGAGTGGTCATTTGAGGACAGCATGTGGGTAGCTTTCCTTATGCATGGCAGGTACTGCAGGCTCATGCAGATGCCCTTATTATGGCCAAGTACAAAGCCTCCCATGACTCTAACCCCCCACATGAAACCACCCACCTCCTGCAACAGCATCACCACAAATACCCATACTCATAGTGAGTGTTTGTTGGGGAAAATCCCTCTCAACTCCACTCCCTGCCAAGCCCGGCAAGTGCTCCAACGCGACAGAATTATCAGCACTGAGCTAACAGTGACAGATGAGCAGACAGGCGAGTGGGGACAGCGAGCAAACAGATCTATTTTCCAGCCCCAAGGATCCATCTGGGCTTCCCCCCAACAAAAAGACAAATTTCTCAGCGGAGGTGTCCACAGGGCCTTGGGCTGGAGTCAATTTTATTCCCATGAACAGCTGAAGAATGAGGCAAGAGAAGCAAGCAGCAGGCGCCTTGCTGAAGCCCTGAGTCTCTTCCCGGCTCAGTGATGCTTCCCTGTGATCGGATCCAAGAGGTTGCTGCAGGACCGGGAGAACAAAGAAGACGGTGAGAATAGCAGTCCTTGGGCGCAAAGGGCCAGGCTGTCCGGGTACAAAGCAGACAGCTGCAGGGCTGGGGGTCCCTACTGCACCTGGTGTCCATTCTGAGCAGTTTTCTCCGTCAGCCAGGCCCCGGCAGCCCTCCAGCAATCATGATGGGACCACTCACTTCTGGGACAGTAGGGTCAGAAGATGCTCAAATCCACATCCAGGGGCCATGGAAAGAACAGGTGCCAAAGCACAGGCCACTGAACACTGAGGTTGATGCCAAGAGTTCTACCAGCCTACTCTGGCCAGGGTGCAGCTGGTTGAGCCTGGACACAGCTGGGCTGGATGTCAGGCGGTATCTCTATGCCTCCTGGCCAGCAGCTCTTTGGGGACTGTTACTCACACAGTGATGGGCAAAGTACCAGCAGGACAGGGACTGTCAAGGTCTTGTTAGGCCTAAGCTCGGAGCTGGGCAACACTGCTCCTGCCCTCATCCTGTTGCACAAGGCCGGTCTCAGGGCCCAGGCCAGGGTCAGCAGGACAGGAGGTATACACCTCCCATGGAGTAGGGGAAGGGAAGCAGTGACTGGCTGAACAATATCCTCATCTACCAAGCCCCCTGTCATGAATGTGTCCACTTACGTTCACCTATGTGCAAAGAGGAATGCACAGACACTCAAAGCACAGTTTGTGATATTGAAAAGTAGCAGGGAAAACTAATATTTGTCCCCTGGAAGGGATGGAATGACCTACTTCTCAAGACTATATCAGAATACTACACAGCAGTTAAAAAGGAAAGATTCCCCAACATGGTAGGTGAGAAGAGGAGGTCACAGAACACATACAATATGGTCTTGGTGGAGAAAAAGACACAGCCCACTGATGTGTGTGCATGGGTGCATGTGCATGTGTATAAACACATGTGTGTGTGCACATGTGTGTGCGCATGTGTGTGTGCATGTGTGTGCATGCACGTATGTGTGTAAGTGCATGTGTGCATGTGTGTGTGCACACATGTATGTCTATAAAAGGAAAACGGGAATGCAGGTCATGCACAATTTTATCTGTGGGGAAGAATTTTTGAGTTGTTTTAATCTTTTGCAGAGGGAATGAAATTATATATGTGGATTTTTATTACTATTTAAATACTAAAAGATAAAAATTATAAGCCCCGTTGTTAAGGGCCTGAGGCCTCATGGGAGGAGAATGTTTTAGGAAATCAGCAATGCTTGAATCATGCCAAACTCGAGCTGCTCCTCCCTGACCTTGTCCCACAGTGCTTTAGAGAGATAAACCCACATAAGTGACCCAGAGAAGAAGACTCCAGTGGTCCCTCGATGCTGGGCAGGTGAGAGTGCCCAGTGGGCAGTGCCATGGACAGCACTGAGCTGAACCCAGGGCAGGCTGCAGAGGCCCTGCCAGTCCAAAGTCCCGGCCCCTCCCCCAGTTGCCTGCGGGCCTGGCAGCACCAGCGAGTCAGAGTAGCGCCAGGGAAGCAGGAAAGAGTCAGGAGAGACGGCCACAAGGGCCCCAAAGAGACTGGACCAGACCTGCTTAGCCATCCAGCTCCAGATAGGCAGAGAGAAGAGGGCGCCCCAGCCATGGGAGGGCCTTGGAAGTACAGCGCGAGCCCAGCCCACAGGGACACCCCCCACCCCACTCCCTGTTGTCATTCCCTCCTCCTGGGTGAGGGGGGGAAAGGACAAGGGGCGCAGGTCACTGCCTCTCTAATCCTCCCCCAGGCCGCATTGTCCAAGACAGCCAGCCACCGCTAGCCTGAGGATCTATAAATAACTAGAGTCACAGGCTCTGTTCCTCTATCACACTGACAATTTTGCATGCTTGACGGTTACACAAAGCTAGTGGTCACTGCCTTGGGCAGGAGATGGGCACACTACCATGCACAGGGGGACTCTCACCGCAACTCCCAGGAGGAGTGAGGCAGCCCCTGCCCAGACCTTGCACGCGGCTTTGGACTTGAGGGTGGAGGGAGGGGTACTCTTCTGCTCTGAGCATTAACATTTCATTTCAAAATCTCTTTGGTTCGCACTGTCGTGGGAGAGCTCTAGATGTCAACAGCTCTGTCTCCTTCCAAACAGGACTGGAGGGCCCAGTCCTGCTCTGAAGCAAAGACATCCTTCTGTCTCCCCTTCCTCATGCCTTGTAAGTACGGGGCTTCTTCGCCCACCTGAACTGCAGTAATGAAACCACAGAGACTGGGTAGCAGGTACACAGCAGGAACAAATTTCTCACAGCTCTGGGGGCTGAGAAACCCCAGATCAAGGCGCTGGCAAAGCTGGTGTCCAGTGCAGGCATTGTTCCCAATTCACAGATGGCATCTTCTTGCTCTGTCATCACATAGCAGAAGGGACACAGGGACCTCTTTTGGGAAAGCTCTAACACCAGTCTCAGGTCTCTACCTCCATAACCTAATCACCTCCTGGAGGCCCCACACTCTAACGAATGCCAAGGCCTTGGGGGTTAAGATTCCAACCAGTAGGAGCGGCACAGGCATGGATCAGGACTAAACATGGACTGCCTTCCGGGGTCCTGACCTGGGACCTCGGAGGAGAACGAGAGGGGCTCCTCGCGGGGCCCCCGCCCGCCCGAGCAGCACAGGCATGGATCAGGACTAATCGTGGACTGCCTTCCGGGGTCCTGACCTGGGACCTCGGAGGAGAACGAGAGGGGCTCCTCGCGGGGCCCCCGCCCGCCCGAGCGGCACAGGCATGGATCAGGACTAAACGTGGACTGCCTTCCGGGG
>RJWM01022982.1:0-32848 GCA_004363535.1 Dasyprocta punctata | reverse complement strand
TCTCTCCTTGACGAGATGGATGTACTAGAAAATTTAATCAGTAATAATGAAAAAAGAACAAGAAACAAACAAAAAGTTTATCTAAGTGACTAGACAAGTCTCAAAGAACAACTTTAAGAATGATCAGTTTGGAGGAGGCTGTGAAAGTATATGCTAAAAGCATAAAAATAATTATAAAAAATTCCAAAACCTGGGGAATGAGATGATACCATAATAAAGAGTCCTTTATAATCCTATACAGGTAAGACTAGAGAAAACCCCTCCATGACACATTTGGGTCACAATGTCAGAAATTCAAGACAAATAAACAACATTAAAAGCTATTAGAGAAGTTCCAAATCACTTATACAGACAAACTCACCAAATAACTAGATTTCTCATTTGAAAACTTAAAGCTGACAGACTTGAAATGATGTATTTAAATGTGAAAAAAATGCTAATCAAAAATACTGTATTCTATAAGGCCTTCCTTAGAAATTGAAAGAGAAATGAAGCATATCTACAATAGAACAGTAATAAAGAAATTCATGATCACTAAATCAATGTTGCAAAAATAAAGCCATCCTGAACACAAAGTAAACAAAGGCAACCCACTCCACCAAAGGAAAGAATAAATCTATTTCATTGCGAGAGTAGATATTTAAATAAGAAACAGAAATGCACCAACTACTAGGAGAATAAAAAAAATTCAAGAGTTAGTACATACCTCATAATAACAATCATTGCACTGGATACTGCTATGGATTGAATAACAATCATTGCATTGGATACTGCAATTCTTCAATTAAAAGACACAGAATGGCAAATTGCCTCGAAAAACAAGACCCATCTGTATTTGCTTGCTAGAAGTACACGTGCTATGTGAAGAAATACACAGAGAGCAAGTGAAGAGATGGAAAATGTTACTCCATGCAAGCAGGAATACTAATATCTGACAAAATAGATCTCACACTAAAATTGGACAGAAAAGACAAAAGTTCATTATATCTGGGTAAGGAAAGGATTCGCCAAGATAATAATTGTAAATATATTAAAGCTGAACATCAGTGCACCCAGTTTTATACAACAAATACTATTTGACACAAAAACTTACATTATTTCATGATACAAACCCTGATGACAATCAGAAGAAAATCCTTACTCAAACTTATAAAAACCATTTATGGCAAAGCAACAGAAACCATCATACTGAACAGGGAAAAACTGACAACTTTCTCTAGAATCAGGAATCATACAAGGACATCCAAACTCATGTCTCCTTTTAAATATAGTACTTGAAACTTTAGCAAAGTGATCATGCAAGGAAAAAATAAAAAGAATACTAGTAGGAATGTATAATTCAAGTTATCCCCCTTTGAAGCTGATGTGATTCTTTCCATAGAAGACTGAAAAGAAAAACTCCACCAAAATACTTTTATGTGATAAATAATTTCATGAAGTGGCAGGATACAAAATCGACACACAAAAATCAATAGCCTTTTTATATACTAATACTAAATTCATAATTCCATTTATAATAACTTCAAAAAATGTAAATACCTAGTGATCAGCCTAACAAAGCAGGTGAAAGACCTCTACAGTGAAAATTGCAAAATACTGAAGAAAGAATTTGAAAAAGACATTAGAAAATTGAGAGACTTCCCTTATTCATGGTTTGAAAAAATGAATATTGTGACAATGGCCATATTACTAAGAGAGCTCTGTATTCAGTGTAATACCTATTAGAATATCAAGAATACTCTCCACAGACTAGGAGAAATGTCTTAAAATTTACGTCAAATCAGAGAAGACCCAGAAGAGTCAAAGCAATCATAAGCAAAAAGAGCAAATTTGGAGGCATTGCAATACCAGATTTAAGTCATGCTGCAAAGCAATAGTGACAGAAACAACATGGTACTTGTACAAAAACAAGCAAAAAGACCAAAGAAATAGATCACAAAGGAGTCCAAGACAAACTGGAGAAAAAGCTGCCTCTTTGAAAAAATGATGCTCAAAAAACTGGATACCCATACACAAAAGACTGAAGTTAGATTTTGATTTCTCACCCTATGCTAAATTCAAGTCAAAATGCACCTAAGGCCAGATACAAGAGCAGACACTTTGAGATATCTGGAAGATAATGTATCAGAAATATTTGGATCTCTAGACACAAGTAAAGATTTCCTAAGACTCTGAAGGCACAGGAAATGGGAGAGCCTCAACCAGAGTGTTATATCCTCCAAAGTCATCTCCCCAGTGACCCACTTCTCCCAGATGAGCCCCAACTTCTTACAGCACATTCAACTATGCCCATCAGAGAATTAACTCACTGTTGAGTATAGCACCCTCATGATTCAAAGATGTCCTCAGAAATTCAATTCAATCAAGTCAACAATTAAGATTAACTGGCACAAAGAAACAAAAGTAGGTGACACGATTGATGTTATTGTGGGGAATTAAAAGAGTACTGATTGGACAAATGGAGGCTTGGGATTATTCGTATCATGTCTTTTCGGGATTTCCCATTATCCCATTAGGGGTGATCCATCCTCTCTCATCTACTAAGACTAAGACTAAGACTGAGACTAAGACTAAAATTGCTAAACCTAAAGACAAGGTCAAAACTATAAATTATCGACCAAGGTTAGTGATGTCACTCATGTATCCTTGCTAAAATTAGATCAATATTACCTAAGTGATTATACTTGCAATCTTATTGATTAATCGTAATTCTGATCCACATTGCACCTGCCTCATGATTTTGCTCTATAAAAGTATCTTTGAGAGGTGGTTTTGTGGCAACCCACTCAGGACCCTCCTGTCTCTCAGGAGTTATTCTTATTCCCCATTCCCCCATTCCTATTCCCCATTCCTCTTCTCCAATAAATTTTCCTACACTTAAAAAAATAAAAATAAATAAAGAATACTGATTCTGGAATGTGTAAGACATTGATTTGTTAGGTCAGGGTTTCTGTAAGTTGTCTGAGTGAAGACATCCAGTGGATATGACTTTTTTCTAAGAAATAATCCCTAAAGAAATATTTTATTAGGTCTTTGGCTTTTGCCAGTTACTATGGCAAATGATCTATAAGAACTAGTTTATTCTAATTTAACACCAAGATAATAGAACTATGATCACTCTAACACTACAGGATAAAATAATAGGTTACTAAATTTAAGTAATTTATCAAGATTACTTAACCATTAAGTGGTGGAACCAGCACTCAGATTCAGGGGTTGTCTAATGCTGAAGGTTAATATAACTTCCACGCACACAGATTCTTAAGATTTAGAGACCAATCATTGTATTAATTGTAACTGAAATTCCCCTTCAACAGTATATAGAACATTTGTGACAAATTATTTGAAAAAAATCTGAGATCAAAGGAATTGATGAAGCAGGTAAAAGAGGACCTGAGGGAAGAAACTTTCAAAGTGCAGACGAAGAAAGGGGAGGAAAACCAGGTGTGAGAAGACCACGGAACTAGGGATAAGACCCTCACAATAGTGATGGAAATAAACTGGGTTTAGTTTCTGACTCTCATTCACTTTTTTTATTTCAAAAATTTCTCATGTTGATCAGTTCTAACTCTCTTGATTTTTATTCCCTGATCCCCAAAAAAGTATCTGATTGGAAATATTACAGAATATCCACAGCTACATTAAAGAAATGAAATTTTCACAAAATTATCAAATGGCAAGAATTCCATCTGACATAATAGGAAAAGCAATATAACTCAGGGAATTTATACACTAAGTTAATATTTTATAAGCTTATGATATTACTTAAATGTATTCCAAATCTTTCATCAACTGCAAGCATTGTGCATTTCGCAAAAGAATTCTGATTAATCAGAAAAATGATACGTAGCAGATTTTGAAATTCAAGTTTTGTAACTGAGTGAGACATTTCTACTAGGTCACATTTCTTCTTACTGTTTTCCTAAATTTAATTTCCATATTAAGAATAAGTAACCAATATACTACTCAAATGAACAAACAATATATCACTTTTTTCAAAGTACAATGTAAGTAGCTCAATATATAAGCAAATATATTACTTTTGCTTTGTGATTCCCTTCCATGTAAGATATAATGTACGGGATCAATGAAGTTATCCATTTGGCCTTTGTTGAAAACATTACAGTGAAACATTGCTATTCATCTTTATCATCATTTAAATGCAATTTGTTGCATATTTTTGTGACTCCACTTTGTATTTTATAGAGTTGATAAGATTCCACTATTGCTTTCAGAATCATCCGTTTTATACCATCTTATACACATTTTAATCCTTCCATCTTTATGCAAGAAAGAGTGTAACAGAAATCAGCCCCCCCAAAAAATGAATTCTTCAAGATCAGGTAGGATGAAAGATGATGAATCAATAAAATTTGTTTCTGCAACTTGTCATTCTAGAAGGTTTTTTAACCTGTTTCATTTCAGATGGAATTTTTTCGACTCTGGTAATCTCTGCCATCTAGTGGTTGATTTAAGTTACTATTTAATGAGCTAGAAATTTTAATTTTTATGTATAGCAAATAACAGGGAAGAGGATAACGTTTTGGTCATAGTACTTCATCTATTTTTTCCCGCGTTGTAACAAAGCGTGAAAAAAAATCTTTTTACTTGACAAACTTATTTTCAGTGCAAAATGTGAGTTGATAATTTATTCTTTTTTATTTAGGCTAACAGAAAAAAATTTAAAGCAGAAAGGAAAAGCAAGAGATTTTCTTAGAGAATCTCACCTACTCCCTAAGTTTTAAACACTTTTTATGTGATGATTACTTTTGAATTTATACTTTCGGTCCCAGTGTGTCCTCTGAACACTTTTGAATGCCTCTCCATCTGTCCCACTTTGATGCATGATGTGTACCTTATTTTTAACTCTCAGTTCCCCCCACAGACTTCTGTCTCCCCCAACTAAACTATTAAGTGAATACTATTCACTTCATCATTTAAACATGGCTCATCTTTATTTTATTCTTCAGTCTTCCTGTAACTAATATAAACTCAAATCTCATCAGCATTGCCTTTACAATGTGTCTCCCATTTAACTTTTGCTCTCTACCTATATATAGAGAAATCTAAGGCACCACTGCTGGTGGCCTAAATTTAGGTAATGGCCTCTTAATCACTTTGCTTTTTTTTCTCTGTGGTTCTTTCTCCACACAGTAGCTAAAGGGATCTTTCTATAATGGGAACTATTTCACAAACTTTTCCTGCCTAAATCTCATTATTGGTTTCTGAACACATGTTTTTAGGTATTTTTTCCTGTGTTTATTTTTGTTGTTGTTGTTGCTGTTATTTTTTGTGTTTGTTTTTATTGTTGTTGAGACAGGATTGCACTATGTAGCTCAGGCTGACACTGAACTCACTATGTTAACCAGGCTGTCTTTGAACTCACAGCTGTCCTCCTGCCTCAACCTCCCAAGTGTTGAGATTATAGGCATGTGCCCCCACACCTGATCTCTGAACACATTTTGAATAAAATCTAGTCTTGTCACCATGGTCTGAAATACTCTCACATAAAACAGTTCTGATCATCCACCTGATTAAGTTCCTACTTTACTCGACTGGTCTCCTAAGCTCCAACTAGCATTCACTCATTTGCTGAAGGTGTGCTGAACTGGACCTCATTTTGGAGTCTTTATACTTACCCTTCCTCCTACATCACCTATTTCTCTTCAATCTCAATCTTTAATCTGCTCGCTCTTCCAAGTTATTTAGTTATCAATTCAAATAGTGTCTTCTCAGAGAAGCCTTTCCTGACCACTCTACCTAAAATAACATCCATTACCTGTTCCCTCAACATCACAAGGTTTTGCTTGATATAACTACTCAAACATTCAAGAAAGAAGTCAGGCAGGCAGGAAGGAAGCAAGGAAGGAAAGAAGGAAGGAGGGAATTAGGTGGGAGAATCTCCATTTCTTAGTAGGTTATTTAGTTTTTTGTGATCACCATCTAAAGTATTATTCTAAATTTAGATGAGTTCTGCTAACATTTTTATATTTGAGTTTTTAAAATTATCTTATTACTTTATTAATATGCCTGAAGACTCTTAAGAGGGCAACTAGGATTGAAATTGAAATTGCAATTCTTTTTTATACTTTTACTTTTAGCTCTGATTTGGTATATTAAAAAGGTACATAGACAAATATATAGTTTTTCTTTCTTTGGTTGCAATAATCTCTCAGGAAAAAGTCAAAATGAGATTTGAATTATGCTTTGTTGTTATACGACTGATTCGAAGAGCTAAATGAAACATTCCATTGCCTTTGTTGATAAATATGACGTTGTACTTTTGTCTATCATGCATGCATATTGATAAAATCTAATTACTACAACTTTTTCTATGAATACAATAAATTAATACTACCTCTCAGTGATACTAGCTTTTTTCTACTAGATGCTTAGTAAGTACATAGTGAGTGAATTTGTAAGTCTTTCATTTGTAATCTAGAATATTCACTTTGAATGAAATAGTTGCTTTATTGTGAATGATTTAAAAATGCTAAAATGTAGATGTAAGTATTAAATGTAGATTGGTAAGTTAGTAGAAATATTTTAATAGCTATGGCTATAGTAAAATTTATTTTTATTTATCATATTATAGCATTCTTTTCCTGAACTAACAATTTCCATTGAATAAAACATCAGAATGTTTGCCTCCTTTGAGGTTAAATATGGTAAAGACTCAAATCAAATAAGATACATATCCTCTCTTCTGAGTCTCAGAGCTTACTGGGAAAACTAACAAAATACTGTTTCAACAATTATTGCAATACAAGGATACAAAAAAGATATGCACAAAAAATAAGACAGCAACATAGACTAAATTATCTTGGACAAACGGGACTGAGGTAGAGGGTTAAACTGTGGAAAGAATTACAGAAAGGGAAAAGAATATAAGACACATGTGTTCAAAATAGACAAACATGATTGGTATACTATTGGCAGTGAGGGAAGGGCTGGAATTCTGATAAGAACTGAAGCTCATGTTGCAGACATTAGCCAAGGCATAGACACCTTTAAGCATTGTGCTTAGACATCACTCTGTGAGCAATGGAGATTCAGTGAAGGTTGTGAAGAAAGAAAATAATACTAGCTAGCAATGTCACATACAGAGATATGTTTCTCAGATGTGACTGGATGCAAATTAGTTAGACATCTTCTTAACTGTGTCTGATGGGAACTCTTCATTGCTAATAATAACCTAGGTAATGTCTGCTGCTTGCTGGTCTGCAGACATACTTTATGTACCAATATTTTAGGGAGATATCCTTTGGGAGTATCTAATACAGATAAAATGATGGCAGTAACACCAAGGAGACTATTGCAGCAGTTTGGGTGAGAGATGAGGAGGGCCTAGGCTAAAACAATGGCACTCACTAAAGATGTTTTGGAAGTAAATTTTTAAAAATGACTCTTTTTCCCCAACATTTTAAATGAAAAATTGAAACACAAAAACTGCAAAGACTTCTACAGTGAAAACCCCTATACTGTTGCCTAAATTCTATGATTAACATAGGGAAAGGAGAAATGGAAGAAAGGAAAAGATTGTATGTATGTAGGTATGCACATATAACTGTGTGTATGTATGTGTGTGCAAGATAGATAACTATACCACTAATCTCTGTTACTTCATCTAAAAAAGCACTTCGTGCTATCATTGTTTGATTGTTTGATCATTTTTTATGCCTAGATCTTGTAACCTGAACAACTACTTCTAAGATAACAATATGCAATACAAAAAATTCTATGATTAACATTTCGTTATACTTGCTTTATAATATTTCTAATTATCTGTTTACTCCTCCATCTATTCACTTATTTATCTTATTTTTAATTCATTCCATTGTAAGTCAAGGACATTAGTACATTTCTCAATTAAAAACATTAAAATTGATTAAAAATGGGTCTTGTTGACCAGGGAGAAGCAGCAAGCAAGCCAAGCAGCCTCCCTGTATACTGGAAGAGGCCCCGGCGGCCAGGGAAAAACAGCAAAGAAGCTACCTCTGCCTCCCGCCCCTCCACCTGTAAGCAACCAGACACGACAGCCTAGTTGATAATAACTGAAGTAACTGACATAGGGAAGTAACCTGACATTTATGTTGTTTGTTTGACTTTGCAGGCCTGGTGCCAGTGGTCTGGGTAACTATTTAGACGATAACAATATGCAATATAGTAACGATTGTAGATTTCCTACAGTCCTATTACTGCTTTGATTTGTTTCATTTTACTGTTCTGTTTTACTCCCTTTAAAATAAAGAAGTTTTAAAGAAGCAAAAAAAAAAATAATGGGTAGTGCATTCTTTCATATAATACTGAATTAGAAGTGTTAATTTAGAAGTTGCATATATGCATATAACATCTGAGTTAGGAGCTGTAGATATATACAGATAATATCTATGAGATGCGAGTTATTCTTGCACAGAAGCATATAATATCAATAGCTTTCTTGATACCCTATCAATAGCTTTATCAGATATCAAATTTGGAGATGTCGACTAGAAGTCATGAACGCTAAGTTTAAAATAAAGAAGTAGACAAGGTGCTCAGTGACAGAAAAAAAGGAAAAGAACCAAGGGCAGCATCCTGAGGGAAATGACCTTTAAGATGTTTTGAGAAAAAACGTAAAATAAAAGAACATAAAAAATATTAGGGAGGCAAAAAAGAACTGATAGGAAGGAATGTGGTAGAAATATTTCCTTGTAAATCTCTTCACGGTCAGGGAATATTGCGATATTTAAAAGATTGATGCTACACACTGTGATATAATATGTAATAACTTACATTGTATTGATGCAGTTACATTTAAGAAGGCTCATATCACACAATTAGTATTTCATCTAAACTTCACTCTTTTTATTTATACACCTGTGAAAGGAAACAATCATTCAGAGAAAATTATCCAAAATCATTTTTTAAATTCTCACTCAAGTGCATACTGTCTCATATTTTCCCTGAAGTAGGCATGAGGGTTTCCTTGCCCTTGGTCTTCTTTTCACAGGAAAGGAGGCCTTTTTCTCTTGCAAATCATTAGCCCACAGGTACACACTTGCAGTGCAGTGAAAGTAACTTCTGATTAACTCCAGAGAACGAAATAAGGTAAGAATCCCAAAAATAATACATTTTCACCTTAAACTTAAGAAAAAAACCTAAAAATAAAGTTATTAAAGTAATCTTAATATATTTGATATGTATGGAATCTTTAAAGCAGAAAGAAAGAATTGAAGAGCAGAAAATATCAGAAAGAGCCATTGATAACAGGAAGGAAAAATCATATAAATCATGCCCAAAAAGGGCCAGGAGTTTGGCTCAGTGACTTAAGCGCTTGTCTGACAGGCGCGAGGTTGTGAGTTCAATCCCTGGTGCTGAAAAAAAAAAATCATGCCCCAAAAAATTAGAAACAACCAGAAAAAAAAAATTAAAATTTGGGGACCAGCAAGATCAGGCAAAGCACAGGCACACCAGGAAGTGGGACCAGAGATGTTGAAAAGTTCAAAGCAGTAGTGAAAATACAAGCCAGCAGTTGGTTAGTTAGGTGAACCATCATTGTGCTCTGGCACACAGATATATGGAACAGAAGCAGGTGGGTGAGTTTGCCTCTCTGTATCAAAGGGCTTGGAGAGAACTCTAGCAACAGAAGACCAGTCCAGGCTCGCACAACCAGAGGCCAAGATCAGCCCCGTATCCAGAACATACCCAACATAAATCCTACTGCAAACCAGACCAGAGTACACAACACGCTTCTATGATTTGACATGGACACTGCTTCAGAACTGTGGACACCAGAGAAAGTTTGCTACTTTTCTTTTTCTTTGTTTGTTGGGTTGGTTTTCTTTTTTCTGTCTGCTTGGGGTTTTTTCTTTCTTTCTTTCTTTCTTTCTTTCTTTTTTTTTTTTTTGACTATTTAGATTTCTTGACTTTCTCTTTGTTTTCTTCTATTCATTTTCTTTTCCTCTTTCTTCAACTAACTCTCTTGATTTTATGGTATTTTCATGTGAGTGAACATTGTCTCTTTTTTTCTGGTTCATAACATTATGCCTTTGCTTTCTCTTCCATTCTTTCTCTCCGGTCTCCCAAAACTTGGGTGATCATCCTTTGCCTTCCAGTCTTGCTTCTACTATATTTGACCTCATTCATCTACTATCCTGTCCACTATCCCTCTTAAATCTGCCTGTACAAGAGGGTAAAGTCACTCCACGAAGAGGAAAATCATTGCATAAAAGTTCTTGGTATATGTTGGCTTTTGTTATATAGCTGTAGAATTTGCTCCTATCATTAAAGATACCAGATCAATAGTTACCACAGTTTGTCAGTAGCTAACCTGTGCTTGATGCTATTTTATTGCTGACTGTACTACTTTACCCAGGGTGTCTTACCTATAATGGTCAGTTTTTCTCCCTTGTATGACAAAGCCATAATTGTCTGGGGTCATAAGCATCACCATAGTCCAGTACCAAAGGACTGGATGCTGAGCCACATACATAGGAACTTCTCATCCTTAATAAATTTGGAAAGTAGTCTCTTTGGATAGACACAAAGACCAAGAACCACCTGTGTCTAGAAGACATCACTGAAGAACACACACTTCCTAGGGAAGCCTCAATACTAGTGATAAAAGTATCAACCATAAGAAATTTACAAGCATCAACAAAGAAAACAAAATAAAATAATTAGAAATTAGAAAATGACAAGACACAGAAGCAAAATTCAACCCCAGATCTCCAGATTAACCAGTACAAGTCCAGAGCACAATGAGATAGAGAAAATCAGAAGGCAACCACTGAAACATTCTGAAATGATAGCAGCAGAAGTGAAAAAACAAATAGGAGAGGCTACAGAAAGAATAATCTCTCAGGTATAAGAAAAGAAAGGACAATCAAAATGAAAGACATTTGAGTAGACACAGATTTTTAAAAAATAAAGGAGCTTAGGAGTATGATGGAAAACCTGAATGCAGAACATAGGAAAGAAATGGAGTTGATGAAACAGAGCCAAACAGAAACCCAGGACATTAAAAACTCCTTTGAAAGTATATGCAACACGTTGAATGAAGGCAAGGATAAAATATCAGATCTAGGAGACAAGTTTGTGACTAGAGACTATGAAAAGAAAGATACCTTAAAAGTAGCAAGAAACTACAAAAACTCAATCCAACACCTGCAAGATGAAGTAAAGAAGAAAAACATAAGATTGATTGTAGTAAATGAGAAAGAAGGAGATAGTGCAGATGCCATGAAAAACCTCTTTACAGAACTAGTGGCAGAAAACTTCCCATATATGGATAAAGAATTTGATGTATAAATAAGCAAAGCATATAGAACTCTAAATAGCCATGACCAAAATACATCTACAGCAAGGCATACAATAATCAAGATTCCAGAAATTCCGTACAAGCACAGAATATTAAAAGCAGCTAAAGAAAAGAAGTAAATTCCTGTAAAGGAAAGCCCATCAGAATCACAGCAGACTTCTCAACACAAACCCTCAAATCAAGGAAAGTTTCAAGTGAGCTTTCAAGCCCTAAAAGGAAACAAATTCTAACCCAGATTAATGTATCCAACAAAACTATTTTTCAAAATCACTGGAGAAATAAGGTATCTCCAAAACAAATAACAACTGGAGAAATTCATAATCACCAAACCAGTTCTCCACAATGCTCTGAAGGATATATTAGAAAAAGAAAAGGAAGACCACAAGCAAGAGATCACCAATAGAAAGAAGCCAACACACAGGGCAAGCACTAAACAGAGTAGAAAGACAGGGAACCAAAAACAGAAAAATAATATGAGAAAGATAAACAAAAACATACCTGCAATATCTATCAATATAAATGGTCTCAGGCTGGGGATTTAGCTCAATAGCATAAGCACCTGCCTGGCAAGGGTGAGATCGTGAGTTTGATCCTCAGTACCAAAAAATAAGAAAAAAAAGAAAAAATATATAAATGGTCTCAGATCACCAATCAAAAGGAACAGCAGAATGGATCAAGAAGTAAGATCCAACAATATGCTGCATACAAGAAACACTTTTAACTCAAAAAGAAATTCATAAAATGAAAATCAAAGTATGGAAAACAATACTCCCTGACACATGAACCCAGAAAAAAGCAGGAGTAGCTATTCTATTTGCAGACAATGTGAATGTCAAACTAAGAATGATAAAAAGAAACAAAGAAGGTGACTATATGTTTGTGGATGGAAAACTCCAAGAAGAACAGAAAACTATCATAAATATATATATACATCAAATACCAGTGCACCCACTTACATAAAACAAATATTAATAGACATGAAAAATCAAGTAAGCACTAACACAATTATAATGGGGGACCTTAGTATGCCACTAAAACAATAAGATAGATCAACTAGACAAAAAAAATCAATAAAGAAACATCAGAACTAAACCAAACCTGTAAACAAACGAACTTAGTAGATGTGTACAGAGTGTTCCATCCACAATATCAGAATACATATTCTTCTGCACACAGACCTTCTCACAAATATACTACATATTATCCAATAAAACATGCTTAAATTAACACAAAGGAATTGAAATAATCCTGTGCATATTATCTGACCATAGTGCAATGAAAATGGGGATTAATGACAAAAGAAACCACAAAACTTACATAAACACATATAAATTAAGCAACACCTTCTTGAGCTACCAGTGGGTCAGAAAGGAAATTAAAAAAGAAATTAAACAGTAATGCTGATAAAACATATTGGAATCTGTGGGATTCAGTGAAAGCAATACTAAGAGGGAAATTTATAGTAGTGAATTCTCACATCAGAAAAAGAGAACAAGCTCAAGTAAGCTACTTAATGTTGAACCTCAAACTTCTAGAAAAAGAAGAATAAATCAAACCTAAACCTTACATAAGGGAGGAAATTATAAAGGTAAGAGAAAAAATTAATGCAATTGTGACTAAGAAAACAATACAAAGAGTCAATCAATCAAAGAGTTGGTTCTTTGAAAGATTAAATAAAATTGATAAACCTTAGCCAATTTTATCAAAAAGAGGAAACAAAAGATGAAAATTCAAACAATTAGGAATGAAAAGACAGAAGCTACAATTGATACTGTAGAAATCCAGAAGATTATTCATATGTACTTCAAGAACCTGTACTATAATAAGATGTAAAGCACAGAAGAAATGACAGATTTCTAGACACTTATGAATTCACAAAACTGAATCAATAAGATATAAAAATTCAAAATAACCCAATATGAGAAAATGATATTGAAAATGTAATTAAAACTTCACAAAAAAAGCCCTAGGTCTGGATGGATTGTGTTGAATTCTACAAGAAATTTAAAGATATAATGCCAACTAATGTCAAAACTCTTTAAGGAAATCGAAAGGGAAGCAACACTTCCAGAATCATCCCTGGAGACAAGTACACCAAAACCAGAGAGGGACCTAACTAAAAAAGAAAATTACAGACCAACCTCCCTAGTGAACATAGTTGCAAAAATCCTCAATAAGATGCTGACACACAGAATGCAGCAAATGATCAAGAAGATACATGCCATAGGTAGGATTCATCCCAGGGATGCAGGGATGGTTCAACATATGCAAATCAATAAATGTAATACACCATATTAACAGGGCCAAAGGGGAAACAGTCACATGTTCATCTCAATAGATGCAGAAAAAGCATTTTACAAAGTCCAATATCCATTTATGATTAAAAAAATGCTACAGAAAATTGGAATAGATGGTCTTTACCTCAATCTGATAAAAGCCATCTATGACAAACAAACAGCCAACATCCTACTAAATGGTCAAAAACTGAAAAGTTTTCACTCTAAAGTCAGTAACAAGACAAAGTTGTCCACTATCACCACTCCTATTCAATATAATTCTGGGAACATTAACTAGAGCAAATAGACAAGGAAAAGAAATAAAAGGAATAAGGATTGAAAAGGAAAAAGATAAATTATCATTATTTTTAGATGGTATGCTACACCACATAGAAGACCCAAAAACTCCACCAAAAGGCTTGTAGATTTAATAACCAAATTCAGCAGTATAGCTGGATACAAAATCAACACTCACAAACCAGTAGCATTTCTGTACACATACAACAAACTCATTGAAAGAGAAATTAGAGAAACCACAACTTTCACAATAGCATTAAAAAAATGAAATACTTATGAATCAATCCAACAAAGGGAGCAAAAGATCTATACTGAAAATTACAGTACTTTGAAAAAGGAAATCAAAGAGGATATCAGAAAATTGAAATAATTCCTTTTTCTTGGATAGAAAGAGCCAACATAGTGACAATGGATATACTCCTAAGATTGTTGTACTGATTTAATGCAATCTTATTCAAAATACCATTAGCATACTTTGCTGAGCTAGATAAAACAATACTAAAATTTATTTGGAAGCAAAGAAGACCTAGGATATCAAAAACAATTCTCAGCAACAAAGGAAAGGTAGGGAATATCACAATCCCTGGTTTAAAATATACTACAGAGCTAATGTAAAAAAACAGCATGTCACTGGGAAAAAAATAGACCTGAGGATCAACGAATCAGATTTGAAGATCCAGAAACAACTCCAAATGCATTCAACCATCTTATCTTTGATAAAGGAACCAAATACTAGAAGAAAGAAAGCCTCTTTAGTAAATGCTACTGGAAAAATTGGCTTTCTAGATGCCAAAGACTAAAGCTAGACCCATGTTTCTCACCCTTCACTAAACTAAAATTGAAATGGATTGAAGATCTAAATATTAAAACATAAACACTAAATCTGCTGGAAGAGAGAATAGGCTGAAGTTTTGAAGACATAGTGTAGGCCAAGTTTTCGTGAACCAAACTCCAATTGCGTGGGAAATAATACAAAGAATCAATCACTGAGATCTTATCTTATCATATTATAAAACTTATGCACCACAAAAAAAATTACCAAAAGAGTGAAAAGACAACTTGCAAAGTGAGATAAAATTTTAACCAGTTGTCCCTCAAGGACTTACATTTAGAATATATAAATAATTGAAAAACATTAGACCTCCAAATTTAAAGATCCAATTCAGAAATGGGCATCTAAAATGAATACCTACTTGAAGAAATACAAGTGGCAAATAAGCATATGAAAAAATGATCGATATTACTGGTTATTCAAGAGATGCAAAATAAAATAGCACTGAGATTCCATCTTGCTCCAGGAAAAAAATGTCTATCAGCAAAAAATCAACCAAAAACAAATGCTATAGAGGGGCTTTGGGGGAAAAGGAACACTTTTCCACTGTTGGTGGGAATGTAGACTGATGAAACCACTGTGAAAATCATTGTGGAGTTTCCTTAAAAGAGTATAATTTGAGGTCCCATTAGACCCAGCTATTTCCCTCCTGAGTATCTTTACAGAACAATTAAAAACATCATGCCACAGAGATAGATGTGCACCCATGTTTATAGTTTGTAATAACTATATCTTGGAAACAACCCAAATGCCCATCAATCAATGAATGGATAAAGATGTGGGTCTTTTTATACAGTGGTGTGCTACTCAGTCACAAGGAAGGATAAATTTGAGACATTTCTAGGTAAGTGGATACAACTTGAGACCATACTCTTAAATGAAATAAAAGAGACTCACATGTGTAAATATTCCATTGTCTCCCTGATGTGAGAAGATGAATGAGTGAATAAGGACCAAGATATGCAATAGATATTGTAAAATGGGAAGAAATTTTTCAAAAGGAAAAAGAACTAGGGAGAAGGAAAGGAGAAAGGAAGAAAGGGAAAGGGGAAAAAAAGGATAAAATGGAAATAAAGCTTTGTAAATAGGAAGGGGAAGAGGGATCGAAGGGAGAAGAGAGGATTTGAAAAAAGGAATCAAAATATGTTATGTACAGGTACAAATTACCTATGATGAATATGATCATTGTGCATACCTACTATGTACCAATACATTTGACTAAAACAGTTTTTCTCAAAAAGAATAAATGTGTGCTCATTGGAGAAAATCTGTTGTCTAGAAGAGATAACTAACTTTTCTTATCAAGAGCTAGATAATATTTTCAACTTTTTTTCTGTTGTAGCAACTCAGTTCTACCTTTGCAGCATAAAAGGAGCTATAAATGATATTTGCATAAGCAAACATGCCTGTGTCCACTGAAGCCTTAATTTAAGGGTCAATATCTTTTCCGTAAAAGCTGGATAGCAAATAGAAGCTTTGGAGGCCACATTTATGCCTGTCACATATTTTTCTTTGTGGTTGTTTTTGTTTTACAACTCTTTTAAAATGATTTCCTCCTCATGTTCAATAATTGGCTATAATGACTCATAAAAAGCAGAGAAACACTTTGTTTACTGGTTTATTATAAAGAATCAGAGTGAAGAGCCAAAATGAAGGGCTGCATAGGACAATATAAGCTTCTGTGTCCTATCTGGGTGTACATCCTCCCAGCACTTCCAAGTGCTCACCAGCTCAGATGCTTTCTAAACACCATCCTGAAGGTATTTATGAGTTATCATTAAATGGACATGATTGGTTAAATCATTGGTCATTAATGAGTAAGTCAATTTCTAGCTCCTCACTCCTAGTTTCAAGTGGAAATAGGGCTCAAAATTCCAATCCTCTAGTCAGGCCTTGGTCTTTCAGATTAGTGGCCCGTATCTTAGAGTTATCAATAGGCTTCAACAACCAATCATCTCATTAGTGCACAGAAGCATTCTTACCACTACGGAGTTTTCAAGGGTCTTAGACTTTCTGGTGTCAGAAACTGGAGACTGTGTCCAAATATTATCAAAAATGATGGTTCTGTCAAGCCATCACTCAGGAAATGATAGATGTTTTAGGAGCTGTATGCCAGGAACTGGGCAGAGTGTGGGGAGTTGGTATATGTACACAACAGGTCTTAATTCTTTTTCTATGCCCCTCTCCCTTCCTTTTCCCCTCCTCTCCTTCTCCCCTCCCTCCATGTCCTGGTCACCTTCCCTTTTGCAAAAAATCTCCCTTTCCCTGTGGTCCATTTTTAAAATTTTGCTCTTTATTTATAATTTGAGTTTTTCATGTTAGATAAATCATGTGATATTTGTGATTTTTGTGTCTGGTTTATTTCACTTAACATTATGGTTTCAAATATATATATTTTGTTATGCTATGGATGCCCATTCTTGTTGGCTTTGTCTTTTTTCAAAAACCTTTAAAAATGTAAACACAATTTTAGCTCACAGTGTTAGCCATAAAATAAACTACAGGCAGATTTTTTTCCAGTGTCAGTTATTTGCTTGGCCCCTTGAGTAGAACACAACATTTTTTTGTTGTTTGGCTCTAATTTGATGGTAGGAATTTTGCAACTCTATAGCTTGTAAATAATTGGCATATCACAGAGTAATTCTTGTCTGTTGATATGACATGGAAATTCTCTTCTTAAAAATCCAATTGAATTTCCTCACTAACTATAAAAGAAGCTGGTTTTGCCTACACATGCTAGTTAATTTTAATATTCCCAACTTATAAGCATATCTCTTTGAGATGGAGTCTAGCTATGCTGTCCAGGCCAGACTTGAACTCCTAGACTTGGGTGATGGTGCCACTTTAACCCCTCAAGCAGCTGGTACTATAGGCAAACATTACAGCACCCAGTTAAATGTATCCATTTTTTAGATTCCTACTTGAACTAAAAGTAGTATCTTTCTTTCTCACTGAGTTACAAAATTTTAATGCATTTTTAAATCTATGTTAGAATCATGACTTTAATTTTTTTAGAAAATTTTTCTTTGCCAGGCAAATATTCTTTATATTCATGTTCTCCCACTCCAGATAAAAAATTTTACCTTCCACTTCCCTGAGAAAATAGAAGTTTTAGAGATGTAAGTTTCCTTAATTTTCTATCATATCTACAAATGTGGCTGTATTTTCACTTTTTTTTTTTTTTTTTTACTATGGTGGAAGAACAGTACCTCTGGGACATAGAAGACAAATCACTAAATCTGACTGGATTATCTTCCCTCTAATGTTCTTAGAGGTTTCACTCCACCAGTTTTTCACCCCCAACGGTCTTCACTGTTTCTTCTGTTTCGTAGGCTCTTTCCTAGCAGCATGGATCAGGCTGAGTTTGTAGTAAATCATGTATCATTTCCTCCCTAGAGCTGTTTCATAAGATCACTGACTTCTTTATCTTTTCTTCTTATTACTTACTCCTCAAACACCTATATGCTGTCTTCTGTGCTAATTTCATTATATTTGCCCTACCAAGACCACTAAATGTAGTTACTTTATCTTAGTGTCTTTGGCAGCTTTCGATGCCTTCCTATACCGCGTTTCATTTGGCTTTTGAAATACTCTGCCAGCTCTCCTCCCTTGTTTGTATTCCTCTAGTCTTTGCTGCTCTTGTTTAAGGGCCCTCCTTGTTCTAGTCTTTCTTGGTACTGATCTCCCTTCTTTCATTACTCTTCTCATTTTCTCTAAACCATGGAATCCAGTCTCATGGCTTCTGTTATCAAAGATATGCTGACACTTCTAATTTGTATTTCTCTCAGTGCCTTTGCCAGATAGTTCTATCAGGCTGTCCTTGAGAGTTCTCAAACCCAACCTGTTCTAAAGGTGAATTAATTTTCTTACCACCATTTTTTTTTGGTGCATGGTGGTACCACTCTCCTAGTTGTCAATGTTAGAGACCTTAGATTTCATCTTTGATTTTGTTCTCCACCATAATCTGTCCATCCCATCGGTCCCATCAATGATAACTTCTAAAGAAACAATCAAGCTCTTCTAGGTATATCCTCTTGGGACAACCATTGGACTTTAGTGGACCCTGCTCAGTCAACCCTGGCCTCCAGTTTTGTTTCCTTGAATTTATTTTTACAATGCATTCAGCTGATAGTGTTGAAGCCCAAAACCCATCATATCATTCTCTTTATCAAAACCCCTTAATGGCCCCCATTCATGCATATCAAGTTCAAAACCATTATAAAATAGGATTAAATCTATGCCCATTTGCCTATGACTGTTAGCATGGTGCTTTTAGGCCCAGGGTCATATGCGTTAGTGCTGCTTATAACTCAAAAGTATTGCAAAGGATCCTGGTTTAGATGACAACTTATATTGTCACCCTCCATATAAAGCTCTTCATAATTAGATTTTGACTTGTGTCTTCAATCTCTTCTTTTGTTCATTATTCTCTTTTTCATTCAAAGCTACCAAAGCTCCAATGCCCCCATGCTGTCTGGCACTCTTGCCCTTTCATTTTTATGTCCTTTGTCTGCCTTCTTGACTTCTGCTTCACTCTTAGGTGGCCACATGCCAGTGCTTCTGAAAACCCTCTCTAACCCTCGTTCACCCCAACAGATTGTGGCCTTTCTGAGTGATTCCATACTGTTCTATAGTCACTTTCACTGTAGCCTTTTTATGTTAAGTAATGCTTCCCTACTATTTGTTTCTTCTTCACAATATAAATTTACTTTTTGAAAAGATCTAACTTGCTCACTATTACATTTCTATCAACTAGCACAATACCAAGAATATACAGAATCCAAAAGCTTTTTTTTTTTTTTTTTTTTTTTTTTGATACCGGGGATTGAACTCATGACCTCGCACTTGCCAGGCAGGCGCTTAGGCCAGTGAATCCCCGGCCCTCCAAATGCTTCTTAATGAACTATAATAGAATTTTTTTTTATCAAGTTGAACAAAGTTCTATCTAAACTTAGGTGAAGTATTTTTGTAAGAATTGATTTATCCTAAGATTCATAATCAATGATCATTTAACCTTATGTCCTTAGTCACCATTTTTATTCTGTCAGATTTTGCCTTTAGAATATCGTATACATTGAACCCTGTAATTCATTGAAGAAAGCAATTTTAAAATAGTTTTGAATTTTACTTTTAGTTTTACTGTAACAATTGTTTTCTAATAACTTCTTCCAGAGCTATCAGGCTAAATGGTAACTTCAAATATAAAATTATTTCAAATATGGTAAAATTACTTGGCATCTTTAGATTTATCCCTACCAGTTTAGATAATATATTAGTCACATGCTCTAGATCCAGTCACCTCTGAAAAATCCTCACCTAAGACCGCAAGAGGCTTTGGGGCATGTCTAGATAAAAATGACTGTAGTCATTTTACTGGCTAATGACAATAATTGACATCAGAATGGAAAGTAACAAAAAACATAAGTTTTTAAGAAAAGGCTATTTTTGAAGTGTGGTATGATATAGGCAAACATCAATATATTGACCAAAATTTGGATTCTAAAATTAGAGTGCGTTAAAAGTACACAGTTGACTCCTTATTGGTCACACTTCTTTGTCTCTTTTTCATTAAAAAGGTAAATAATCATAATTGGGAAACATCAGTAATTTTAACTGGCTTTGACAAAGCAAAGTGGAACTTTTATCACATATCACATCATATTTTTTGGAAATGGAAAATTTAAGAATTTAGTTTTATTGTAGAGAGAAAAGTTTTTAGATTTTTCAGTTAGTTTATTTTAGGCTAAAGAAGATGTTACCTGTAATAGAAAAATTCTAATGTTTTAAAAATCAGCAGTGCCATAATGTCAGATTTTTAGGGCAAACCCTAAAAATCATGGTGCTTATTCTCTTGCAATTTTTATCAAAAATATTCTCTAGTCACCTATTAAATCTCTATATTAAATCAGTTGTTAACATTCCATTATTTATCTGAAAACAAGGAAAGCTTTGTTCCTGTCTTACATAGTGCCTTACACACACAGGATGCTATCGCACCACAACACATCAGTTTTGTTAGTATGACATGGCCTGTGGTCCTATGTCAGATGATAAATCTGCTGAATAAATAGACTGTTTCTACTCTATTAACCTGTTTCTTCTCTAGACTGAACTCAAGACTATGATTCTTAAAGGCTTAAAACCTGGTACACAAATTAGTGTCAGCAAAGCCAGGGGAAACTAGGGAAATAAAGAAAGCACAGTTAAATATTATAAAAATTTACTTTGTTAAAGAATCATTCATTAATTTAGGATAGTGTGTTTCCTATTTGGTTACATGATATCTTTTCATTTTAGAAATAGTGAAGAAAGTAATATTTCTGTTGTTTTAATTTATCTTTCTTGGAAGATTAAAATTGCCAATCAGATATCAATAAATTTATTTTTTACAATATCACATTTGCATAATACACAAATTTGAAGCCAATACTATTTTACAGTATGAGTTTACAAGTAAATTAAGTTTTAAAATCCAAGCTATGAATATATTTTATAGATACATATGTACACAAGTACAATTATAATCTACATATACAATTATGATAAGTGATTCACATGAAGAAAGGATATTAAACCAGGCATAGTGGTGCATACCTATAATTGCAGCACTTTGGACATTTTGGCAGGAGAATCATCACAAGTTTGAGGTCAATATAGGCTACATAGTGAGTTCAGCACCAGTCTGAATGACATAGTGGGACCCTGTCTCAAAAAAAAGAAAAGGATATTAGAATAAATCTAAAATAATAGAAACCTAAGCCTTTATTCTATTCATGATTTCTATTAACTTTATTACCTAACAACAAATTCTTTCAGTTTAAATGTTAAGCTCTTTTAACCTTTTTAGTGGATGCTTCCTATTTACTCTTGGGGATAAGAAAGGTTTATTCTACCTTAATCAGGAAGATTAATCTTTCCAAGCACTTCTGGTTCATTGATTTTACTTATATGCTGACGAGGATACAGAGAAAAGGAAGCTCTCATGATATGAAAGTAAAATTAATTTAGTCACTATGGAAAACACTATGGAAATTCCTCAAAAGACTGAAAATAGAACTACCTTATATTCCACTACTAGACATAGATCCAAAGGAGATGAAACCATTATACCAAAAGTATTCTCTTACTTTTGTGTTAACTAGTCTTTCACTGCTGAGACAAAATACCTGGTAAAAACTACGAAAAAAAAGAAACACTTATTTTGGCTCAAGGATTCAGGTGATTCACTCCATACTCAGATGTCTCCATTGCTTTTGGGTCTGTGGCAAGTCAGAAACACCGTGGTGGAGGGCACAGAGATGGAATGTTGCTCACTACATGGCAGCCTGGAAGTGGGAGGGGGGAAGGGAGAGATGAAAGGATTAATTCCAGATACCATATTAGAGGTACTGATCCATTTTATGATCCTCCTTTCAACTAGACTGAATTATCTTGTTTCCACTGACTCACAATAAGTTAATCAAATTATGATCTCATCAATGGAGTAACACATCGATAGAGTTAGAGCACTCATGATCTAATCATTTTCCAAAAGTCCATCATTTGGACACAGGAATCTTTGAAGGACATTTTATGTTTAAATCATAAAACTCCCATTGTTACGCAGTGTGTTTATTGCAACATGACCCACAATAGACACAACATGGAATCAGCATGAATTCTTGTCATGAAACTCATGGTCATTTTGTTAAGTATATTGAGCCATAAAAGTAAACATAAGTCCCACAAGTTTTCACTCATTTGCGAACAGGAATAAGTTAGCTCACCATGAGATGAAATGAAATAGTGGTCCCTAGAGACTGGAGTAGAAAAAAGTTCAATAAGTTGAATAATGAGCACCAAAATCACAACGTGGAAGAATCACTTCTGGTTTCCCTTTAGCATTGTAGGATGACTGTTGGCTAATGCGATCTATATTTCAAAATGACTATAAGAGTATGAAATTCCCAACAAGTAAAAATAATTACTATTTAAAAAGATGTAAATGCTCATTACCCTGATTTAATTAATGCACATTGTGTATATGGGTTAAATTACCATAACATTCTGTACAAAAATGTATAAATATTGTGCCTATGTTCTTAAAAAGATCTTTGTTCTCCTCAACTTAGGAAAGTCAGTCTCTCCAAGCACGCCATATATATATTGGGTCAGGGGTTCAAAGTTCTGTTAGACTTAGCACATTACTTTTCATAGCACAAGAAAAACTAAGGGCAAAAATCAAAATTTTTTCATGATAATTTTCTCCTCACAAAATGTAATATACAGCATATATTCATGTTACTATTATGGTCTAAATCTAATACATCTCTCTAAAGTCTCATGGGTTCAGGGGTGGGGCTTTTGGAAGGTGACTGGATTATGGTGATGCTGTACTTGTCAGTGTATTAGCCATTGAAGAGGTCATAGATAAATGTCCTGTTAGAAGGTGGGGGCTGGTCAAAAGGTGTGGGTTACTGGGAGCTCCTCCCTTCTCTCTCTGCCTCCTGGCTGCCATGGTTGAAACATCTTTCTTCCAATATGTTCTACCATGCTCCTTCTGTGTTGGAGCCAGAGAGTTGTGAATTGAATCTGCTTAAACTATGAATCAAAATAAACCCTCTTCTTTTGAAATATGGATGCTGAGTATTTTGTTCCAGTGATGTGAAAGTGGGCTAATACAGAAAACTGATAGCAGAAGTAAGGTCATTGTTGTGACTGTATCTGATCATGTGACTTAGAAAGCTTTGCTATTTGTTTGTAGGAGGTGTTTGAAGCAGGCTAGAGAAGAATTCCAGTGCTGTAGGAAGATATTTTTGTGGTATGATACTTGTCTTAGCTGAGAAGACCAAAGTGCTGATAAGAATGCAGACTGTCAAAGTTGAGTTCAGGAGGTTTTGGTTGGGAATAACTACTGATTACTTGGCTGGAGACAATGTGTATCTTATTCTAGCAGATAATTTTTCTATGCTTTTTCCATGTCCTAATACTTTGCACAAGGTTGAGTTCAAGGGTGACAGACTAATTGATCTAACAGAAGAAAATTTAAGGCAACCCATTGTTCATGTTGTGGCATGTGTACCACTGATGGTTTTTGTCCAGATCTACAATGAGAATTATGAGAAAAAAATGCAAGTCAAATGCTGTGCAAATTTTGCAGCTTTCCCAGAAAGGAAATGTATGTATAGTTGGACCAAAGACAATGTGGTAGTTGAAAAAATAAGGGCAAGAAACCAAATACTTTTCACTAAGAATATAGAAAAGATCTCTTGAGGTCATTTCAGGAATTGGTCACACCCCACCCACTGCAAACTCAAGAGTATAAAAGGTAAACTACTTTGAAAGACATTGCTTCAGAAGAAAACTCCAGGGTAACCTGCTCACTCAGAATCAGAGAAGATTATCCCCAAGTGCAGCCATCCAAGCCCTCAGAGGCTGTTGTACCTATGGTTCAATGGGTGCAGCAGGTGTAGAGTTGGGTTTTTCAGCAATCTGAATTCAGGAGTTACGGGTTTATGGAGACTTCTACCTAGATTTCCAAGGAAGGCTCAGGAGGCTAGGAAATGTACCCCCAAGAGGGGACTTCATGAAACTGTAAGAGGGAAGCACAGGGTATAGTGGAGACTGCAGGAAGCTGGAGACACAAGGAATGCAGAATATCTGCTAGAGAAAGTCGTAAGAAATAAGCATAACTAGCCCAAGGGAGAAATCTTGTTGGCTGCCACTGCAAGGTCACAGAATCAGGTTTGCCCAAGTTCTTTTGAGCACAGATTTCAGTGTCACATAACCTGGTTGCTGCATCCAGAACTAAGGAATTTAGTGTTCGCCCAGCTAGGTCTTATTCTTGCTTTGGTATGATTCCTTTCTATGTCTTTTTTTCTTTCTCTTTTAGATTAGGAATATTTACCTTGTGTCATTGTATGTTGCAAGTGTTTAACTTCTTTTTGATTTTTACAGGGTCTCACACCTAAGAGTTTGATTTGAGACTCATAGAAGACTTTAGACTTGCAATTTTCAGCAATATTGGAAACTAAGTCTTTGTTGATTCTTAGAGACACACAAAGTGCATTTTGCACAATGAGATGGACAGCAACCTTTTGGGGGCTAGGGGTAGAATGTTTAATTTAGATATTAAATATCCCCCAACAGTCTTATGTGTTCAGAGATGGGGCTTGTATAAGGTGATTGGATCACGGGGGTACTGCACTCATCGATGAACTGACTAACCGGTGAGTTCACAGGTGAATATGATGTTAGCAGGTACAGCTTGGTTGGCAGAGGTGTCTCACTGGCGACATCGCCCAGAAGGAGTTATTCTTGTCTCAGCTCCTGTCTTTTCTCTACTTCTTGGTTGCCATGAGTTGAACAGGTTTCCTCTGCCATGCCCTTCTTTGATGTCATTTCTGTCTTGAGGTCAGCCAACAATGAACTTAATCCTCTGAAACAATCAGTCAAAATAAACCTCTCCCTGCTTTGGTTGTGAGTGTCAAGCACTGTCTCATTGATGGTAAAGCTATTCCAAAAATTTCACTGACATTTTCTAGTTTGTTTTTTGTTTACTGACCTATCCTTCATACTATTTCAGAAAAAGAAACCTTTTGTTTTATGAGGTTTCCAGGCCAAATTTTTGAAAAGTGAAATTAACTTAGACTAAAATAAGTCCCTTGAAACATTTTCCATAAGGAAAAATTTGTGAGCACATTCAATTTCCCAATAGTTGCACTGTGAATTGTTCTCCAGATTAATGACCACCTCTCAGCTAGCTGTGAACTATTTACTTCTCACACCATCAGGATGAGATTAGTCGACTGTACTCTCAGTCATTCATTTAATAAATACGTACTCCATGTAGATGATATATCAGTAACTGTGTTCAGCATGAAGGAGAAAAAGTGGTGAACAATGTAGACAGGGTATCTACTGCAACTATCTTTTACATAGTAGTAGGTAACATGAGAGGCACTTTACTTTATAATCAACTGTTCTACTAATTAATCCAGTGTTAGGAGAGGGAGAACTAGCTTCCATGGAATTCCTGTGAGAAAATACTTAAGCCCTTTTAACTACTTAATCACTTCTTAAAGTCTCCACCATTTCTTAATAACATGACACTGAGAAGCGATTTTCAACAAGAGTTTGATAGGGACAAATCAAGTCCAAACCACAGCCCATCTTCTCAAATACTTTTTGAGTGCAGCCATATATCACACGATGACATTTTGGTTAATAGCAGACTGCTTGTATGGCAAGAGTCCCCTGAGATTCTGTGACATAGTGAAGTTGTAGTGATGTTGGTTTATGTGAGCACACTCTATGAAGTTTGCACAATGGTGATGAAATCAGCTAATGATGCATTTTTTTTTATTTTAAAGATGGTAAAATCCAACAAAACAAAACAGAACAAAGCCAATCAAAACAAAGCAGCAAAATTAGTACAGAACTTCAAAGCAGGATACTAGGAAGACAAAAATAGCTACCATAGTATATCTTGTTATCTTCACAATAGTTGTCCATTCCATCAGGAATAGCAAAATCAAACCAAAAGCAAAATAGAATAAAACCAATGAAAACAGGATATTGAATAAAGTGAAACAATTAATCAGAACAAAGCAAACAGTGAGAACAATATTGGATTTCAAAGACAAGATAAAAGGAAATCCCCTTATTTGCTATTTGCATACTGTCATCCTTCCAAGAGATGCCACTGGCCTGCAAAATCAGCGAAACAGTACAAGCATTTAGTTGCTTTATGGACCTTAATTGCTATCAACTCAGCCTGTCCTCTGAACCAGCAAGTTGCTTATGGGGGTGGTGGTGTTTGATTCTCACGTGCCAGTATGCTCATGGGAGGTGCTGACTTTTCTCTTCCTGGAACCCATTCAGCTTGTGCAGCTTACCAGAAAAAGCTGGCTAGTTTGCTTCTTGTTGGGTCCTCCCAGTCCCAGAATGACTGATGTCTGTATACTAAATTCTGCTTGGAGATTTGAAATGCAGTTAACTTTTTTCCATGGTGATTTTCTGGAAGAATTTTTCTTAGTTGTATGTGACAATTTCATTTCCTGATTTTTAGATAATAGCTCCATAAAGATTTGAAGACTTTTATTTAATTTTATGGCTGTGAACTGTTTTTTGAGAGTCTTAGTTTTAATTATGCTTTGTTCAATCAATATGGTGACTTTCAAGCACCTCAGCAGGTATTGGCTTTGCTTGTATTAATGATATACAGAGAGATCATGTGAGAAGATGTGTCAGGGTTTTTGTTGCTTTTTTAGTGCATTATCACCAAATTAGCAGTTAAAAAAAACTTTTATTATGTGATAGTTCTGGAGGCTAGAAGTCAGAAATAGATTTAACTGAAGTGAAGGTATTGATAAGGTTGCTTTCTAGAAGTTCTAGAGAAAATTCATTGCCTTTTTGCAATCTAAATGTTGCTTATATTCCTTGGTTCATGGTCTCCCTCCATCTTCAAATCCAGCAATAACACTGAGTCTTTCTCCTGCAGAATCACTCTGATATTGACTCTTTTGCTTCTCTCTTTCACTTATGATTATGTTAGGCTTACCTGTGCACCCAGAAAAATATTCCAGTATTTACTTGGCAAATGTGTTGGTTTTCCATTATGTAACAAAAGACAAGTTAATCAAATTATAGAGAGGAAAAGTTTATTTGGCCTCAAAGATTTGTATGCTTTAGTGCAGTCAGTGGTCCATTGCTGAAGGACTTGTAGTGAGGAAGGACATCATGGCAGGACTACATGGTAAAGTCTGTTCACCTAGTGGCCAACAAGTTAAAGAGAAAGAGTGAGAGGGGGAAAGATGCTGAGGTTTCAAAATTCTCTTTGAGGTCTTTCTCCCAACAACCAGATGAACTGTCACTAAGCCCTAGCTCCTCATCTACTAATATATTATCATGGGCTGGTGACCAAGACTAACATATGAACATTGTGATCCAAACAGCAGCCACAACCCTAACTCCATCTGCATTCTTACTTCCACTTTACCAGGTAAAGTGATGTATTCACAAGTCATAGGTATTAAGATGTGGGCAACTTAAGTGCATGTGACCATCGTGCTTATAATATTAATACAGGAGGGTTCATGAATATTTTCACTTAATCTGTTCTACTTTTTCTTCTACAATTTTAACATTTATCTTTGTATCCCTTTCCTTTTCAATTGCCAAAAAAATGTTTCCCTCTTTCATTTGGCTCTGCCACTCCCTCCACAAAAGCTATGCATTTCAAAAACAATCCTTTAGAACTTCTCTTACTAAAAAGTTTTTGCATGTCAAAGGAAATCTCCAACAGAGTGAAAAGAAAACCCACAAACTGAGATAATATCTTAGCCAATTGTCCACCAGACAAAGGACTTCTATCTAAAACATATAAAGAATTAAAAGAAATCAGGTCCCTAAAATTCAAGGACCCAATCCAAAAGTGGGCATCTGAGATGAATACACATTTCTCAGAGAAAGAAATACAAATGGCAAATAAATAAATGAAAAAATGTTCAACATCAATGGTCATTCGGGAAATGCAAATTAAAACAACACTGAGATTTCATCTGACTCCAGAAAGAATGGCCAAGATTAAAAAATCAACCAATAACAAATGCTGGAGACTCTGTGGTGAAAAAGGAACTCTTCTCCACTGTTGGTGGGAGTGTAGACTGGTGTAACCACTGTGGAAGTCAGTGTGGAGATTCCTCAAGAAGCTATGATTAGAGATACCATTTGACCCAGCTATCCCGCTTCTGGGCATTTTCCCAGAAGAATTGAAGTCATCATATCACAGTGATATTTGTGCACCCATGTTTATAGCAACCCAATTTGTAATAGCCAGATCTTGGAAACAACTCAAGTGCCCATCAATCAAGGAATGGATAAAAAAAGATGTGGTATTTTTATACAATGGAGTACCACTCAGCTATCAAGAAAGATTGCATTGAGACTTTTATAAGTAAATGGACACAACTTGAGACAATACTCATAAGTGAGATAAATCAAACTCACATGTGTAAATACTGTATTGTTTCCCTAGTGTAAGACACCGAAACAATGTATATGATCCAAAATCTACAATAAATACTGTGTAAGAGTAAGAAACTGCTCAAAAAGCAAAAGTAATTGGGAAAGGGAAAAGGAGGAAAGAAGGAAGGGAAAAGGAAAAAGATATAAATCTGTATATATGTATATGTAAGATAACTAAAATATCTATACTGCTGAATGTATTATTTATTGAGAAAGATTGGTTAGTACTCATATGATGAGATCAATTTTACATGTCTATAGCTGTTAATGTAAACAACCATGTTGAAGGTAACAATACACAATATTGCAACCATTGTCAAGTTCCTATCATCTTGTTTTGTAAACCTATAGTGCTACTGTTGTGGATTTGCTGTTGTTGTTTGTTTGTCTCTTTTGCTTTTTGTCTTTATTATATGTGTCTTTTTTCTCTTAAATAAAAAAAAATGACCCTTTTACATGATAGTTGTGCTTTTATGCCTTTGCACACTTTGCAGTATTTTCCCTTATCCTTGCTTTGATTTTCTTGAATGTTTTTATTGTATTTTTTTATTTGAATGAATTTAATTTTTCTGGTAATAGTTTCAGGCCAATTTTAGGCCCTTTCTTTTTTCAACCTTCTCACAATTTTCCCTGGTTTGTCCTCAGTCTTTGCTATGGGCTGAGGCTGAGGCTGATACAAAAGACTCTCTGAACTTTCTAACTCACAGTTACTTTGAAGTTTTTCTAGTCCTTGTTCTCAAAATCTGCTGATTTTGTGGGCCTTCTGTAGATATAATTTTCCTTTTTTTGTTTTGTATCTTTTTGAAAGAAAATTAGAAGGTTTATGAGTAGCCTGCTGCCATTGTCTAAAGACATCCATAAATTACATGATTTGTTTTGATTTCATAACATTGATGTAATACTGCACTACACTGCATAAATAAGTATTTATAAATGGCAGCATTTTTATAAACAGTTCGTATTCCAAATTTGTTGCACTCCTTATTTAACTAATCCTGAGGGTTAAAAAATACAGTTTTTGAAATTAATTGTCTAGTAACATCTAACAGCTGCTTATCTACCCTTAAGTAATATTAATCAACTTGGAAGTTGTCAGAGGACTTTAGTCAGTTCCAACTTTGGTTGTTTTTGTGGACCTTGTAACAAACTTTGACACATTACTTTTTAAAATTCAGATACATTGATGCCTTGTAAGGATTTTTTTTTCCTTCTTTGTGAGATGGATATTAAAGTGTTTTGAACAGAAGAGTAATTTGTATTTTAATAGAATCACTGAGTGCCAAGGGTCATGTTTGAGGATATTCCATAGGAAAATACTGTTTAAAGTGGGAGCCCAGTAAAACAACTGTTGTAGTATCCAACAAATGGTTGATTCTCATATCATGAAAGTAGGCATTGAGGGGTGAGTATGGTAAGATTCTGAATATACAATGATGGTAGAGCTCATAGTGTTTCATGATGAATGGAATGTGGGTTTTGAGAAAAAGTATTTTCCTCAAGGAAGGATTCCATGATTTTTGCTTTGACTAAATGGAGAATACAAAAGCAGCTGACTTGAACAAAAGGTGTAGAAAGTTTAGTTTTTGAATGATAGATTGAAATGTTTATTAGATATTCAAGATGCATTTTAAGTAGACAGGTGAATATGAGTCAGAAGCTCAAGAGAAATGGAGGGGTATCTAGACTGTAGTTTCAAATTTTGAAGTCATTAACATATAGATGGTTTTTAAAACCAAAAATACTGGATAGAATCATTAATGGAGAGAGTTTATAGAGAAAGAATTTCAAAGGTTGAGTTCTGGACACACTGGTATCGAGAGACTGGGGAGATGAGAAGGAAGCAACAAAAGGGACTGTAAACAGAACCTGGTGGAGCCTGAGTCCTAGAAGTGGACTCAAGAGCATACTGAAGAGAGAGTACATGAATGTTTCAAAGGCAGCAGTTAGATCACAAAAACAAGAACTAAGAATTGGCTATGAATTTTAATAACTTGAAAGTTATGGATGACCTTGACAAAAGTAGTTTCAATGAAGTAATGGAATGAAAACATTTGAGTTAGTACAATAGAGACCAGAAAGAGAAGACTTAAAAGCAGCAAGCACTGATAACACTTAAAAATTATCCACATGCTGCAATATTTTGTATGCAAAACAACCTATTGTAATGAAAGTTGAAAGAAGTGGGCCAAAGAGTTTTTATTTTAAGTGGGAAAAGTTGCACTACATTTATATCCTTATGGGAATGCTCCAGTACAGAAGGAGAAATTCATGATGCAGTAGGTAGAGAATTTACAGATCAATGACTTTGAATTAAAGATAAAAGGAATAGGATCTAACCCACAAATAAAAGAACAGAAACACTGATAAGGTATTCTTGATATGGAGGGTAAAGCAGAGCAAATGGGCAGGTTGCTATGAGTAACTGAATATATGACTGATGATACTCTGTGGAAATTCTTGTCTGACTGATCGGGTGAGAGTAAGAATGGAGATAGAGTTCAGGGAAGTTAGCAGAGAAGGGAGACAGGGGCACTGAGAATGGATCTGGGACTCCAGTGTGTTTGCCAGATAGCACCTCAAAGTAAATGATTATATTCTAGAGTAAGACCAGTTGTGTTGGGAGTCGTATATCTTGAACTAAGTTCTGATGGACAGGTTAAGATTCAGGTAAGAGGAATTGAGAGTTTATAATGGTAATCTTATAAAGCATTGGATAACTGGGTCCCACCCACTTCAGATATCTTATTCATTTAGTTGAAAAATGACCTTGCCATTGGATTTTTAAAAAAGTCTTCCATGTTATTTTAAGCAAAGTCAAAGTTCAGCCACTGAAGTATTATAAAGCTTTTGCTGGAAGCAGATTGAGGTAAGGAGCAGTTGTTCGGGTCTAGAAACTAAAAAGATTAGCTAAGACCAATGTAATTTGCTTACTTTTTCTAATTAATTTTTGTGTAAATCTGGTCTAGAATTTTGGGACTTGGGGAAATTCCTAGGATGCTGAAAAAAAGATAAAAATAAAGAAAATGTGTGACATTTGTGATCTCTGTCTTTATCAGAGGAAAAATATCCAGAAAGTTGAGATATAATATTTTAGGTACTTGACAGTTTTTCAAAGATAAATTATTTAAAAGAGAAAAATCAGTTTGCAAATCTTCAGCAGATATTTTAAACTATATTTTCTAGCATAGACTACTTTATGCTAATTTTTAGACAGAAGCATTTTTACTTAAAATTTACATTCTGACAGAAAATTAATGTAGAGGAAACTATGTTTTAAATCTTTTGATATGAAACATGTTCATAAGATGACAGAATCATTTTTGTCTGTAGATGACTTATTACTACTGTAGAGAAGGAAAAAAAATAAAAAGAAAGCATGATGCTTTTTTCAAGAAATGCCAAATATCTTGTTTTGAAATCAAATCTTAATAAAGTCATTTCCCAAATATCTTGTTCTCTGATGCAAGAAAGACTATAAAAGAACACTGTCCTTTTGACAAACAGCAATTTCTTAACTTCCAAAAACACAACTAATTGTTCTGTTTTGGAATAAAGAGGTGCACATCGCAGGCTTACAGAACTTTCATTATATTGGCTCATGAAGCTAAACAATTGACTGTGTTACCCATATATCTAAGACACTCTGAGCACACTCGTTAGAACAATAAATGATTATGCAGTATGATAAGATATTCTCTCCCTTTTCTGTGCACAATTGTGAAATATTTGCTTTGAAATAAAAGTATTAGTTTTTTCTCATTATGAACAAGGCAGAATTACTTTCCTGTCTCCAATTTGAAGGAGTTTTATTTGAGCACAGTTCAAGCAAGAGTCAGGTGTCTGCCCCTTTGCTGCTCCTTTTAATTCTGAAACTATAGAAGAGAAGCAAGAAACCAAATACGCAGGCACACATTGCTTAAGTGTCACTTCAACAAAAACTCCAGTCAAATGAAAACAATTGAAGACATAATGAGACTGAAGACAGTAAACATTAGAGGCATGTTGCAGATATTTGTCCTCTCTGCCTCATTTATATTTCTGTAGATTCAGTTCTGTCAGTTTCCACAACTCCCTATAAACAACGTTCACAACTGATTCTGCTCTAATAGCACAGGAATTCCTTTGATGAGCTCT
>RJWM01022981.1:0-32663 GCA_004363535.1 Dasyprocta punctata | reverse complement strand
AGTTTGACTGCCACCAACTAAGCAGTTTCCATCTGTGGGCCAGACAGTTGCCTGCCTGAAGTGGTGAGAGCTGTTCCTTGGAAATACATATCCAGGTTGCAAGCTGCGGTCTGGGCATGATCAACTGCAGACCTCTGTGGATTTGATTTCCTTAATCATTTTGGAGGAGGGGTAATGTCATGGGCATCTTTATGAAGTCCGACTCCAGGCCTTTTTTGCCTAATATATGCCCAAAGCCTGCCAACCCAGGTGCCACTCACGATCTCTCTGCCTGCAGAAAACTGTTTCAGCCCCCACCACAGAACCTAGTACCACCCCCTGATGTAGCTAAGATTCTCCTTTGCCAACATGGGAAAGTGGGCAAGACCTCACACTCTTGGCACTTGTTGTATTTAGGAAGACTATAAGAAAGTATCCACTCTGTTCTGGCTCCTTTGATTTGCCCTCTGACCTTGGCACCAGACTGTCTCTCTTGTCACAAATACCAGTTCCTCTCTCCTCTCTGGACTCTTGTTACCTTCTCAGGTCTTCCTGTCTTTTGTAGTCTGCAGCTAGGAGGTGCTGGAAACCTCCCCCTGGGAGCCCACTAGCAATTGTGTGTTGTATGCTGAATGTTCCACAAACAGTACAGTACTCCTATTGTATGTGAAGGGATCTGGGGGTGTATTTTGTTTCTTCTTTCTGTGTCAGGCAAACCTTTCTTCTTCCCCACAGTCCCAACATGCACCAGTACCAGATCACTTTTGCTTACAAAACATGAGCATAGCTTACCACTCACTGACAGTGGAGTGTATTGTTCACAAAGCATGTGTGCATTCTGTTTTTAGCCTTTATGGACTTGTCATACTGGAAGTGCCCAGTACAGAGGTCAGAGTGGTTGTGAGTCTACTCCATCAGTTAGTACTTGGGATCTGGCCAAGATCCCCAATCTCTCAGAAGAGTGTACGGTGAAGGCTTAAATAAATGACACAAGTGGTATGATGTTAGGGCTCCAGGAGGCTCAAAACCCTCTGCAGAGTTCGAGACTCTGGGGGCTAAGACAAGGAATGTCTCTCAGTGGCCCATATTTATTTACCTTTCAAACAAGGAAGGGGTCAGAGTGGAAAACACAGGAAACTGAACAGACCTTGGCAGTGGTTCAAGGACTTTTCCAAGTAACAGATTATGTTAATTTAGGAGAAGTATCCTAGGAGAAGATCTCCACGTTGCATTTCACAACAGGAGGGAAATGCCTGCAGCTACAGTCTTTATTTAGTTAATTGGAGTTGGAGTCAGGTGTCCTCAGCTGTGACTTTATCTTACCCTTTGAGGCGTCTCTTTGTTCTTGGGTTGGTGATGCTCTGGTCATGCTGCAGCCCTGCACATGTGTTCAATTTCCAGTTTCAGCTGCTCCCAAGTTAGGCCATTACTGAAGGCCAGCTCCCTTCTTCAGCCCAAACCTCTTCCAAAATAATGTGTATGCTGGGTCTGGGCCAGGAGGGTGGGGTACTATGATCCAGGAGTGGTTGTTTCCCCTTACACACTCAGTAAACATTGGATTTTAGTCCAGCTAGGTTTGCTTTTCATTTTATCCTCCCATATTAGACTTTATCTCCCTCTACCCCCTGCCTCAAGTTATCTGCCTTTCTCTAGCATTGATTCAGAGACATTCATCCTTGCGGCTACTCCCTAGGTGATGATCTTCTCTCTCCCAACTATTATTTTCTTCCTTGCTCTCAAAACTTTGTTGCAATTGGCTTTTATCTCAGTTCAATTGTTCTTGAAGTGCCAGACATCAGAATGCCTCTGTAAACAGAACTAGCATCTTTATAACATGGTTTCATAGTAACAACAACTAAAATAGCAGCAAAACTGTCCTTTTTAAACTTTTACTTTCCAAGTCATCTACAAGTGTATCTTTAAGGTTGCATCCTGAACTTTAGCTGCAAGGGATTCTGGGAATAGAAAATCTTAGTTTTCTTGCCTTTAAATAAAGGAATTTTAGTAGGACAATATGATGATAGATGTTGCATATGAGTTCACTATATCAAACTTAATTATTCCCTTTGGTTAGTCAATGTTCATAAATGTTATCTGACAATAAAAGAACAACACAATGCTGCACATAATTGTACACTTGAAACGTAATTTTGAATGCATCTCTAAATAATATGCATTTCTGTTTTTGTTCAGTAACAATTCTCCCATGATTGTCTATGAATCAAAGTTTCTACTATAAATTGGTACCAAAAAAAGTAGAATGTAAAGGGAAAATTTAAGGTTATATATATATATATATGATGAAAGAACATTTAGCCAATGAAGTCTATTACTAAAAGTAGTCATAAAACTGTAATTGATAGGAAAATTTCTTTCTTCAACTAAATAATCTGTTTTCTCCCAAACAGAACTGGATTCTACAGTGAATGAGTGATAACTCAACCCTTCATTTTTAGGGAGAAATGATTTACTTGATTTTTCTTCCAACGTTGACAGGATTTCAATGATTTTTTACTATGAATTGTCAAATTATTAGTGCCACCACAAATGATCTCTTACATGTAAGTGGAAGTTTCCTTTTCCCATTATCAATTATACTCCTTTTTTGAAGTATTCAAGATTTTTTGTATGTTGGTTCAAAGATGATAGAAAATTACAGTCCTAATATTCAATTTATTTAAACATCCTTCCTTTTTCCTTTTTTTATTTAAGAGAAAAAAGACATATAAGAAAGATAGAAAGCAAAAGAGACAAACACAACAACAGCAAATCCACAGCAGTAACATTATAGGTTTACAAAACAAGATGATAGGAAATTGACAGTGGTTGCAATATTGTGTATCGCTACCTTCAACACAGTTGTTTACATTAACAGATATAGACATGTAACATTGATCTAATCATATGAGTATTAACTGATCTTTCTCAATAACTAATACACTCAGCAGTATAGTCATTTTATTTATCTTACATATACATATATACAGATTTATGTCTTTTTCCCTTTCCCTTCCTTCTTTCCTCATTTTCCCTTTCCCAATTACTTTTGTTATTTGAGCAGTTCTTTACTCTTACACAGTATTTATCATAGATTTTGGATCATATATACTTTGTCAGTTTCTTACACTAGGGAGCCAATACGGTATTTACACATGTTGGTTTGATTTATCTGACTTACGAGTATGGTCTCAAGTCATGTCCATTTACTTATAAAAGTCTCAATGCAATCTTTCTTAATAGCTGAGTAGTACTCCATTGTATAAGAATACCACATCTTTTTATCCATTCCTTGATTGGTGGGCACTTGGGTTGTTTCCAAGATCTAGCTATTACAAATTGGGCTGCTATAAATATGGGTGCACAAATATCACTGTGGTATGATGTTTTCAATTCTTCTGGGAAAATGCGCAGAAGTGGGCTAGCTGGGTCAAATGGGATCTCTAATCCTAGCTTCTTGAGGAATCTCCACACTGATTTCCACAGTGGTTGCACCAGTCTACACTCCCACCAACAGTGGAGAAGAGTTCCTTTTTCCCCACTGCCCCTCCAGCATTTGTTGTTGGTTGATTTTTTAATCTTGGCCATTCTTTCTGGAGTGAGATGAAATCTCAGTGTTGTTTTAATTTGCATTTCCTGAATAACCAATGATGTTGAACATTGTTTCATATATTTATTTGCCATTTGTATTTCTTTCTCTGAGAAGTATGTATTCATCTCAGATGCCCATTTTTGGATTGGGTCCTTGAATTTTAGGGGCCTGATTTCTTTCAATTCTTTATACATTTTAGATAGAAGTCCTTTGTCTGAAAGACAGTTGACTAAGATATTTTCCAAGTTGGTGGGTTTTCTTTTCACTCTGTTGGAGATTTCCTTTGACATGCAAAAACTTTTTAGTAAGATGAGATCCCAGTTGTTGATTCTGGGAAGTGATTCCCATGCAATTTGATTTTTGTACATGAACTCTCTGCCTACTCCTATGTCATCAAGATTTTTACCTACTCTGTCTTCTAGTAAGTTTAGTGCCTCTGTTTTAATATTCAGATCTTTGATCCATTTTGACTTTATTTTAGTGCATGGTGATAGACATAGATCTAGTTTTAGTTTACAGCATATAGAAAGTCAGTTTTTCCAGCGCCATTTGTTAAAGAGGTTATCTTTTATCCAATGTACATGTTTGGCCCCTTTGTCAAAATGAGGTGGCTGTGTCTGTTTGTAGTTGTGGATATATCTTCTAATCTATTCCATTGATCTTCAGGTCTGTTTTGATTCCAGTACCATGCTGATTTTATCATAGCAGCTTTGTAGCATAGTTTCAAGTCAGAGATGGTGATGCTTCCTGCCTTACCTTTGTTGCCCAGAATTGCCTTTGCTATTCTAAGTCTCTTTTAGTTCCAGATGAATTTCAGGAATACTTTCTCTAGCTCTGTGAGGTAGGCAAGTGGTATTTTGATTGGAATTGCATTAAATCCATATAACAATTTTGGGAGAATTGCCACTTTCACGATGTTTATTCTTCCTATCCATGAACAGGGAATATCTTTCCATATTCTGAAATTCTGTTCAATTTCCTTTTTAAGAGTAATGTAGTTTTCACTGTATAGATCTTTTACTTCCTTTGTTAGATTGATTCCTAAGTATTTCATTTTTTTAGATGTTATAGTGAAGGGTGTGGTTTCCCTTATTTCTCTATCAGTGACTTTGTAGTTTGTGTACAGCAATGCTATTGATTTTTGAGTGTTCACCTTGTATCCAGCTACATTACTGAATTTGGTTATTACATCTAGAAGTCTTTTAATGAATTTTTGGGGGTCTTCTATGTAGAGTATCATATCGTCTGCAAATAATGATAATTTCACTTCTTCCTTTCCTATCCTTATTCCCCTTATTTCTTTCTCTTGTCTAATTGCTCTGGCTAATATTTCCAGAACTATATTGAATAGGAGTGGTGATAATGGACATCCTTGTCTTGTTCCTGATTTTAAGTTGAAAGTTTTCATTTTTTGTCCATTTAGTAAGATGTTTGCTATTGGTTTATGATATATGGCTTTTATCAGGTTGAGGTAGAGACCATTCATTCTGATTTTCTGTAGGGTTTTCATCATGAATGGGTGTTGGATTTTGTCAGAAGCTTTTTCTGCATCTATTGAGATGATCATGTGATTCTTGTCCTTGGCCCTGTTGATGTGGTGTATTACATTTACTGATTTGCGTATGTTGAACCATCCCTGCATTCCTGGGGTGAATCCCACTTGATCATGGCGTATAATCTTCCTAATAACTTGCTGTACTCTATTTGCCAGTATTTTATTGAGGATTTTTCAATCTATGTTCATTAGGGAGATTGACCTGTAATTTTCTTTTTGGTTGGTTCTTTCCTTGATTTTGGTATTAGGGTAATACTTGTTTCCAGGAATGAGTTCAGGACACTTACTTCCCTTTCAATTTCACTGAAGAGTTTGAGGAGTGTTGGCATTAAGTCTTCCCTAAATTTCTTGTAGAATTCAGCAGTGAATCCATCAGGACTTGGACTTTTCTTTGTTGGTAACGTTCTAATTACATTTTCAATTTCATTAACTGAAATTAGGTTGCTCAGCAGTTTTACATCTTCTTGATTCAGCTTTGGTAATTCATAGGTTTCTAGGAATCTGTCCATTTTTCTATGTTATCGAATCTATGTGAGTAAAGGTTTTTGAAGTAGATGTTGATGATCTTCTGTATTTCCACAGGGTCTGCAGTGATTTCACCCTTTTCATTTCTTATTGCATGAATCTGAGTTTTTTCTTTCCTCTTTTGACAAGATTGGTTAGGGGTTTGTCTATTTTATCTATTCTTTCAAAGAACCAACTCTTCAATTCATTAATTCTTTGTATTGTTTTCTTAGTTTCAATTGCATTGATTTCTGCTCTAAACTTGATAATTTCCTCCCTTCTTTGGGCCTTGGACTTGACTTGCTCCTCTTTTCTAGAAGTTTGAGGTGCATCAATAGGTTGTTTATGTGTGTTCTTTCCATTTTTCTGATGTGGGAGTTTAGTGCTGTAAATTCCCCTCTGAGGGTTTCTTTCATTGTGTTCACAAGTTGCAGGAATTTGTATTTGCATTTTCATTCAATTGTAGATATTGCTTAATTTCTTCTGTGACCCATTGATTGTTTAGGAGAGTTTTATTTAATTTCCATGTGTTTATGCGGTTATTGTAGGTTTTTTTGTCATTCATTTCCAATTTTACTACACTATGGTCAGATAATATGCATGAAATTATTTCAGTTCCTTTGCATTTACTTAAGCATGTTTTATGGACCAGTATATGATCTATTTTAGAGAATGACCCATGTGCAGTTGAGAGGAATGTATATTCTGATGTTGATGGGTGGAATACTCAGTACACATCTACTAGGTCCGTTTGTTCATAAGTTTGATTCAGTTCTGTTATTTCTTTGCTGATTTTTTGTTGGTTGATCTGTCTCTCTGTGACAGTGGGTTGTTAAGGTCCCCTGTTATAACTGTATTATTGTTTATTTGGTTTTCCATGCCTATTAAGAATTGTCTTATATAGTTAGATACTCCCATATTCGGTGCATATATATTTATGATTGTATTCTCTTCCTCTTTAAGCTTTCCCCTAACAAGTATGTAGTGACTTTCTTTATCTCTTTTGATCATTTTTGGTTTGAAGTTTGCATTGTCTGCAAACATAATATCTACCCCTGCTTTTTTCTGGGTTCCTGTTGCATGGAATATTGTTTTCCATCCTTTGATTTTTAGTCTGTGAATTTCCTTTTGAGTGAAATGTGTTTCTTGTACACAGCATATTGTTGCATTTTGTTTCTTAACCCACTCTGCCAGTCTGTTTCTTTTTATTGGTGAGTTGAGACCATTTACATTGATTGATATAACTGATATGTACTGACTCATCTCTGTCATGATATCTTTCTGTTGTTGGTTTTCTACATTTTCTGTTTAATTATTTGCCCTGCTTAGTGGTTTCCTTTTGTTGTTGTTCTTAAGATTGTAGCTATTTTTGTCTCTTTCTAGAGTGTCTTTCAATACTCTTTGTAGTGTTGGTTTGGTGGCCATAAATTTCTTCAGTTGTTCTTTGTGATGGAAGTATCTTATTTCTCCGTGAATTTTTAAAGACAGTTTTGTAGGATACATCAATCTGGGTTGAAAGTTGTTTTCTTTCAGGATTTGAAATACCTCACTCCAAGCTCTTCTTGACTTAATGGTTTGTATTGAGAAGTCTGCTGTGATTCTGATAGGCTTTCCTTCATAGGTGACCTGTTTCTTTTCTCTGACAGCTTTTAGTATTTTGTTCTTGTGCTGTATTTCTGATACTCTAATTATTATATGTCTGGGTGAAGGTTTATTTTGGTTACGGTTAATTGGGGTTCTGTATGCCTCACTTACCTGTATATCAGATTGTCTTCCCATGTTTGGAAAATTTTCTGCTATTATTTCTGCAAATAGTCTTCGCAGGTCATTAGTGTTGACCCCTGCTTTTTCATTGATGCCTATTAATCTTATGTTATTTCTCTTGGCCTCATCTTGCAGCTGTTGAATTGTTGCTTCTTGGTTCCTTATTATTTTTAAGAGATCTTTTCCTTCATGATCATAAACTTCCATGCTGTCTTCGAAGTCTGAGTTTCTATCTTCAGCTTCATTCAAGCAGTTTTGCCAACTTTGTATGGAATATTTCATTTCCTGAATTTCCCTTTGAATCTGTTTCATGCATTCCATTTTTGTCTTATATTGTTCATTCAAAGTTTCCATCATTTTCTTATATTTTTCTATTTTTTTATCTTGATCTTCTTTAGATACACACAGCATTTCTTTCATAATGATTGCCATTTCATTTTTTAGCTGAGAGATTTTTTCTGATTTGAGCTTCTCTGTAGCTTCATGGAGTTATTTGTTTACTTCATTTGCTATCATTTCAGAAAGTTCAGTTGTGTGACTCCCAGTGTCTTCCATTTCAGTGTCTCTTGGGTTTGTTCTCAGTGGGCTGGAGGATTGAGACTGTCTCTTGGTCTTTCATTTTGTCATTTTCTTCTGGGACCTGTGTGGCTGGGCAGGCAGCCTCCCGATGAATTATACTGGAACACTGTGCTGAGCAGAGTTTCAATCCTCCAATATCCCCATGGCTAGCCGGGGCACACCCCCAGATTATGGCACTGGACCCTTGTGTTCTGTGGTCTGTGAGGCTGGTCATGTGTTCCCTGATGTATTTTGTTGGGTTACTCTGGGACGCTGATCTGGACAAAGTTTGTATCCTCCCTGTAGCTAGCAGAGTCACACCCCTGGAGCTTGTTGCCAGGGTCTAGAGTCTAGCTGTGTAGTGTTCAGAACCCCTGCGACCCAGGTGGCTACCAGAGATGCAGCCCTGGGTTGTGTCACTGGACCTTGAGCCTGGCTGGGTGGAGTTTGGGACCTCTGGGACCCAGGTGGCTAGGTGGAGTGTATCCCTGAGTTTGGCACCACCTGGACCCTGTGTCTGGCTGTGAGGCATTCAGAGCCTCTGGAGTGCAGGGCAAGCCTGGCCAACTCCCTGACGTATAGTGCCTGGTCCTTGCTCCTGTTTGGGTGGGTTCGCAACCTCTAAGACCTGCTGCGTGGCTGCACCCCTGAACAATGGAGGTCATGCCTTGTGTTTGGATGGCCGATCTCAAGTTCTCTAAAGCCCTGTAGCTATGCTGGCCAGTCCCTGATGAGCAGCTCTGGGGCTTTGGGCTGGGCTGGGCTCAGTAACTCAGTGTCCTGGGAGGCTGGCCCGGTGTTCCCCTGATGGATTGCACTGAAACACTGGACTGGGCAGAACTCGATCATCTGTGTAGCTAGTGAGGATGCACTCTCCTTTCACATCCTTCCTAAAGCATTATTCCTTTGGAAATGGTTACTTCTAAACCAGGGCTGGCCAAAATTGCCATGACAAAAAACAAAAACTTTGTAAATTGTTATAAGAGCAAGAGCAACTATAAATCTACTTTTACTTCTTAGTTCTCAAATCCATGTATCCTGGGATGAGAGTAATGGCTTCATGTATAGTCACAGATATTGAGCATATTCTACACTATATATTGATAAGATAGGCCAGTACCAAGCTTGTAAGTTATCACTTGCCAGCTAGTGCCACCATTGAGACTTGAATGAATGACATTCTAAGTAGAACACTGTCTAAATGACAGTGGGATGATTGGAAAATTCCATGTGTGCTAACCTACTGCCTCACTTTCTTTTAATGCATGACTTATTTGGTAATGATGAATATATACAGTGCTGGTGAATGTGTCATCAAGTGAAGCTTTAGATGCCAAGCTTAAGTGCAGGTCAGCCAGGAAGGAAAATCCTTTGCACTCTTTTCCTGTGAGGGATCCTTTTCACTCTGGTTGATAGGCCCAGTGTTATTAAGATGTAGAAAGTGGTTCCATATTGAGGCCTCAGATTGAGCTCTGCTCTTAGAAAACAGGATAAAAATCTTTTTACAGTACAATTTTGGAGTGGTCAAATGCTTACAACTGAGGATTTCCCTAATATCAAGTCCTCCAATATGTTCAGTTTATCCATATATCCTTTGAATAAATTTTTGAGTAGTAATGGAAAATAACTGGTATAGAGCAAATTTTGATAGATTCTGAATTATTTCTGCTCCTTTACAGTGAATGTCAATGATTGGCAGTTTATAAATGACACAAATAGCTTCAAAACTAGACCAATTATGAGAGGGAAACCCTTATAACTCTTGGCTGAATGGTTTCAGTCTTTCATTTAACATATGTATTTGTGAATATGTGATGTGCTACATTATTCTTAGTATATGAGTTACAGTAGTGAGCAAACCCTGGCCTTATGGTGCTTATATAATCAGAATTCCAATCTTGATTCTTCTAATCCTGGACTACAGTGCAAATTTTTATCTACCAATCGAAACTCAATACAGAGTCCTGATTCTGTGCATATCTACTTCCAGGTAAAGTTGATAATCTCATATGCCATGAAAGCTCACACCTCCTGGAGTGCTTCTGCACACTGCCATGGGACTTTGATGCTATAAATGTTTTTTGTTACTTTTTTTGTACCTGGAATTGAACTCATGACCTTGTGCTTGCCAGGCAAGTGCTGTGCCACTGAGCTATATTCCCAACCTGATGCTGTAAATGTGTACCTAACTTCCACTTGCAGCACTGGCTGATTAGCTCAGTAGATAAGAGACCAGGGATTATTTGAGTGCAAGGTATGGGTTTTGATTCCCTGAGGGGATAGTATCACATATTTTTACCAATGATAACAAAGAGAACTATGACAGAAGGTATGAGTAGATTGGTACATATATGCTTACAAACACATGTGTCCTAGTGGTCATTTTATATTAATGGAAGATTTGGAATTTCAATATTACATATAAAAGTGATATGGAAAGGACTGTAAACTAATTTGAAGACTTAAAATATGGTCTTGATTTCTCTATATTGTTTAAGAAAAGTTGCCTAACACATGACCCTTTGTTTCATCTTCTATAAATCGTAGTTAAAATATAAGAATTCTACTAAATGTCTTACATAATGCATGGAAAATATATACACATAACTTTAATGAAATATCTGTTAAAACATTGTTATTAAAATATCTAATGAGATAATTAAGTATATGTGGATAATTGTTTTTAAGGAAAATTTAACAACTTTGGAAATATTTATTTAGTATGAAAATCTACCAATAAAATTGAATGATAACTGAAAATTTGAACAGAAGAAAGTCATACATTTTAACAATGACTTTTGAAGAATCATTAGGTCAAATTATGGGTGATATTTATTTTCTTATTTTTCTGATGAAGATAGATAAATACGATTAGCACATTGAATTTTATAATTGTGGAAATCAAAGTCATTTCAAAGTATATTTCAATGTGGAAGAACCAAGTTTATGAATATATTGAGAAAGTATATCTATTGTTCACAAAAAATTTAAGAAAAATATGCTTTCATTTTTTCTCTGTATTTAGAGAGTAAACCCTCTTTATAATTAATTGTAGTGAATTGAAAACTAAAACCCTGTCCCATTCTTATTTGATAAGAGTTGTGTCTTGTTTGCTGATCGGTAACATTGTAAGATCAATTTTAATATATTCTCCACTTTATAACTGAGAACACTGAAGTAGGCATCAAATTACTCATCTAGATCCCAACCAAGATCACATATCCAATAAGATGCCTAGATGGAATTTGAACAGAAGTGATCTGGTACTATAGTCTGATCTTTTCATTGTTATTCTACAAGCATTGCTGACCCCTTCCTATCTCCAATCTCCATTTATTCAGTATTTCTCTTCTAATAAATAAGACACATCCTTGCCCCATAGAAATTTTACTAATACAAGCAGATAAACTTAAGAATATATATTAAAATATAATAGGTAAGTTAATACAGAATGGCACTGTGAAGGAATTAAGAAGAATTCAATTTTCACTAAGGAAGGGAAATTTGAACTAAACATTGGAAGAGAAACAACTGGCTATGCAGAAAAGCAGAGTTCAAGCTGGCTAGCCGGACATGGTGGCCATCAAATGATGAACAAACATTTAAATGACTCTCACATATGTAGACAATAGATAGTAACCAAGGATTTTGCTGGAAGTGGAGCAGGATGACAATGCATACTTCCTTATGTGGTTCAGAGAGGCTGCTGGTGGCATATGAGCTGATTCTTCTCCCAGGACCATCTTATCCCCATGTAGTCAGTACACCAGGTTGTGCTGGTTTGGAAAATCTCTTCAATGTTTTGGGTTTATAATTTTGAATTAAAGTGAAGCCTTTCATTTACTCTTGGAAAAAACATGATTTTCTACTTAATCTTTATAAAAGGAGTGATTTGAAAACTTTACAAAAGCAAATTTTGTCAGACATTAGAGAAAAGAAAGAAGGAAAGATTATATGCATATATATTCATATATACATATAAACAAATAGATAACTATACTACTAATCTCTGTTAGCTCACCAAAAATAATCTCTGTTAGATTGTTTGATCAGTTTTTCATGCCTATATTTGTAATCTGAACAACTACTTTGAAGATAACAATATGCAATACATTAACCAGTGTTAATCTCTTATTTCATTTCAAAATTCTGTATTGTTTTCATTTTTTTAAGTAAAAAATCATTGCAAGTGAAGCACTATTATGGTGAATCAAAAACAAGGAAATTCAAGAAATATACAATATATTTTCCTAGAATTAGCATGCAGAGGCAAGGCATTTAGCATAATTTGGTGGAGGTTTATTGAATCCATGTTTTAAACTGAAACTTTCATCAGAGTCAATGGTGTCACTATAGCCAAAGAAAATAGGAATTATTTTTTATACTTACTGATTATTCCTTGGAATGTGAGAAGCTGCATTTACAGTAACTAGAGGAAGATGCAAAAGTATATTTTTTGAATATACCAAAGTTTGTGAAAGACAAAAATACTATTTATGCCTTCTACACTTGCTGTCTTAGTTACTTTTCACTTGCTGCTGAGACAGAATACCTGACACCCAAAATTAGGAAAGGACAGTTTTGTTGCTTACAGTTCTCAGGGGTTTCAGTCCATACTTAGTTGGCTTCAAGGCAGCATGGTGTGGCGGGGCAGCCATTCACGGCAGCAGCCAGACAGCAAGACAGGCAAACCTGGCAAGAGAGAGAGAGCGAAAAGACCTGCGTTCCTCCTGCCCTTACACTGTATGTCAGCTCCACCCCTGGGCAGGTGCAGCACTCACATCACCAATCCCAGCTCTAGACAACAAACCAATCACGAATGCCAGACTCAGCCCCATCCAGATTAGTGAGGCCTTGGGGAGACACAGGACAAACCCATACAGTTGCATTAAATTGTCAACAGAAATATTTAAACTTGCAAGTTCCATATCTAAACTTGATTCTTAGTGCTTTGTGTCTTTATATGTAAAGAGCATATTAGTGCTAAAAACGAAATGTGGACTGAGTCGGCTTGCGTTAATAACATTTTGGAAACAAGATTATCACAGCGCTTTAGAAATCGTTCTTACACTACTGGCTGAAGCACTGAGCTCTTGCCTTGAGACCATGCTATAAAATTATTAAATAAATTGCTATAAATTATTGAGGACTGTCACAAAGAATGTGGTTTATTGTGATGTTGGAGCAAAACTGAAAGCTAAACAAATGTCAAGGTGTCTAAATAAGCACTGAGGTAGACAGATATGCCAAGTGGAAGGATTAGAGGATTGAAAACAGCCTTTATAGAAGACATGCACTCAGGTTGTGGAAAACTTGTCCCAAAGAAATAATGAGAGAGAAATATTTAAACTGTTCTTTATGAGTTTCTTATTTGAGGAAAATGGGTTGACCACGTTCTTAGAATTTCCATTTGAACTTCTGGAATCTTCAGTGAGTGTGCTATTCATTTGTCATACATGCCAGGCCTATTTCACAATGATGACTTTCCCACTCATCTGAGCTGTGGTCCAGGTGACTTTATCCCACCTTTTTCTTCTACTTCTAACATAATACCTCACCTGTGTCCCTGTCTTTGCAATTCTATCTCTTTCCATTCCATTTTCTCAAACTCTAACCTTGACTCTTCTCTGGATGCCAGCACAAGTTCTTAAATCATCTCACTACATTGAGAGTAAGTTGCATACATCTTCAAAATAAACTGAACTCTTTAGCATTGAGATATTAGAGCAAGCATCATGATGCATTCTGCCTTCCCTCATTCTCCAGTTCAGACCTCATGTACCTCTTCCACTGTACAGCATGTGGAAAATCTCATTCCCTTAGCATTGCCTTATAGGTGTATCTTCGTATTTTTATTTATTTTCATTTTCCCTTTCTTGGGAAACCATGCCAACTGTCTTATATGCACTAATATTATGATAATGCATTTTGCCCCAAATAACCACTGATTAATTGTCTGCATATCTCTGTCCCTCTCAGGAGATTATAAGCTCATAGAAGGCCTACATTTCTTGCCTAGGCCTACCCCTCATTCAAGTAACAATATGCTTTATGCTTATAATACCTTTTGAAGTGTATTTTTGCAGTGTTAGAATATTTTTTGACTAATATCTAATGTTATGCAATTATTAGTATAGCTTCATGCAATCAATGTAAACCAAGAGATTCAAATTGAATATCTACATTTATACTTAAATAAGTTAGTTGAGGGGGATGGGAGGTTGTTAACAGAATAGGAATGAACCATATGCCAAACACTAACCTAGTGCTCATCTCATCTATGGATTCAGTCACCAATACAAAGGTAGGCATTGTGGATCTGTGCTGTGGTAGGCTTTGTGCTGAGAGGCTGGGATAGAAGGATGAAGACATAGTTCTATGCTCAGTAAACTTATAAAATAGGTAAGGTTAAGTAACGTCCATAGCACAGTGTAAAGATAATGTAATGGAGGAAAGCAGAGAACTCATGGAACACAGAGGCATGGCAGAGAGTTGAGGGAAAACTTTCTCAGAGCAGACAAATTCTTGAGAGGGAGCGTGGATAGAACTTCAAGAGAGTTCATTGGTATTTGGGTTTCCTAAAGAATTAAATGATGTTGAGCCAGGTGTGGTGGTGCACGCCTTTAATCCCAGCACTCGGGAGGCTGAGACAGGAGGATCATTGTGAGTTCGAGACAAGCCTGGGCTACAAAGTGAGTTCAAGGCCAGCCTGAACTGCATAGTGAGACCCTGTCTCAAAAAATAGGGCCAGGGATTTAGCTCAGTGGCATAAGCACCTGCCTGGCAGGTGCAGGGTTCTGAGTTTGATCCCTGGTATCAAAAAGAAAAAAAAATTAAATGACACTGATGGAGGAGAGTGTAGGTATGAAGGAGGAGGTGAAGGGAATTAGTGATAAATGGAAGAAGCTGGGATGTTACATGTATCATTTCATTTAACCGAGTCCTTACAAAGAGGGGGCAGGTATGCTTGTTTGGAGGAGAAAAGCAAGCCATTTCTTTCCATTGCTTACTTGGTAGCTATCTCTCATATTAACCTCTCTGACTCTGTGTCATCTCCTCAAAGAGAATGTCTCTGGTACTTTTCCTAAATTTCTCTTTCTGTGAGGGAAAAATTAAATGAGGTGTACTAGAAGGGAAAAAGGGATAGAATTTCAAATAGTTTAGGAAGGGTACGCCTTCTTGGGAAGCCGATACTTGGGTAAACTTTAAGGATCATAAGGGAATTCATTATAAAGATATTTTGGGGAAGATCATTCCAGGGCAGTAATATTCAGTGGTGCAAAGGCCCTGAGGCAGGATCATGTTTGGTTTCAGGCACAATGAAGAGACTAGACTTGGTGCATATTCTATATGTTTCATGCAGAATAAATATGCAAAGAATATCATTCAAGTGAATAAAGAAAGATCACATAAAACTTCTCAAGTAGTTTGTTCAATCCCAAACCCTTTCCAGTGTAGTACCTTGACTCTGATTAACTAATTCCTAGATGATCCAGACCATTTAAACAGTGTTGAAACAGCATCTCTGTTAATGGGTATCCATTAAGGATGCCACACAGACCCCACAGATAGTGTACATGTAGCTGTGTGTGCTGTCTCTGCAGATAAATACCCTCTCATGCGTCAGTATAAAATGCAACAGTGACACACAGTGGTTGGCTGAGTGAATCAGATGTGTTCTCCCTCTAGATATCCCAGGAGGTAGAGCTGGTATTTTGCAGACTTTCTTTCTTTGGAAAGTTGGTCGTCTTGTTAATTCAGGCAGGTATTAACCACCCAATATATTCAGCACATTCCTCGGTGTAAGCTGTCAGGCTGTGACACAACATCACATAATGTGACGTTACAGGATACATAATGCCAGAATTAAAAAAAAAAATTCCAGACACTCCTTTCAGTGAAATAGTAGGTAGGTAATCTGAATATTTGGAGTAATTGGCTGTAGGAAGAGAGAGGCATCATTATCCCTGGCTCCCCAGTGAGCATTAATTAGCCATATTGCTTCATTGTGCGACAAAGGGAGCGCAGCTAGTAGTGCTAAATCTATAATGACACCCAGGCTTTAGGAGCACAGGTATTTTAAACTACCTTGACTGACTGACATGTAGTGATTCTATTCAGAGCCCACCAGCGAACTCCTCAGACAGTCTGAGGAACTGTCTGTCCTCAGAGGTACAGGAGTTTGTTGTGACTCAAGAGGTCTCCTTTCCTTTGTCTCACCCCTCCCCCAAGCCAAATCATCCTCTAAGTGGGGGAAATCATCAGTATTCAAGACAGCAGTCCTGTGTTCTACCTGTGCTTTAAGGACAATACATCTACGTGTCCAAAGCCTCAAGATCCTCAGAGTTTGAACAGCTCCTGGCATTCGTGGATAGGCCATGACAGCTGGGAAGGGCCCTGTAAGTCCTCTCTTGTTCTTTGTAACTATGGCAGAAAGGTTACTTGCAGAGTGGCAAATTTCTTAAAGAATTAGTTTCTGGGACATTCAACATCTTGAGGTTTAATTATAATGATAACAATAATAATAATAGTGATGATGAGGATGATAATGATATCAGAGATGGTAGAATGGGTAGCAGTACAAAACACCAGCCTAATGGTTTGGTTCCCTGACTTGGGATGAGAGGTCAGTTGTCCTGCACACAGAAAAGTAATGTTTCTCATCGTCTATCTGTTGAAATGCTTCATACATTTTATCTTTATTCCAGTGAAGACTGTGGATGTTCCCAAGCATCTCACCAGTCTCACTGGAGATCAAGCATGCAGAACATGGATGACCAAGGCAACAAAGCAGGTCAAATCACATAGGTACCTACTGGTGGAGCTACACATGCATTGGAACCTCAGTGTCTCAGTTACTTTTCTCTTGTTGCTGAGGCAAAATATCCAACACCCAAAATTAAGGAAGGGAAGGTTTATTTAGCTTATAGTGCTTGGAGGTTTCAGTCCATAATCAGCTGACTGCAAGGCGCGGTGGCATGGCACTTGGACAACACTTCAAGCAAGCAGCCAGGGCAAAACAGAGAATTACAAGCCTCTTTTCCTCCCTTATGTTGTATGAAGGCCACCCCCTCCCACCCAGGGCAGGTGTAGCACTCAGAAAATCCCCTTGTCCTCCTTTGCACATGTTGAGGATTTTGCAGAGTAAGAACCCTGGCTCCCTGATGAGTCTCTCAGTTAAACTTATAAACTTTTCAAGTTGACACAATGTATCAACCATAACAATCCACCCCTTGTCAAATTGGCAACCAGATATATTTCTTTAAATCAGCCTCCAGAAACCAAGACATGCTAATTCTTACTATTTTACAACTTGAAAATTATAACACAGGTTTAACAATCTTTAAGAACCAGCATTAAGTCTATAAACATTACATTACATTACATTAGAAATATAACATTTTATCCTTGGCCCTGTAAAGACTCATGCACATCCTTTTATGTAAAAGGCATTTAGTCCATCTGTAAGAGTTGCCAAAGTACTAACAGTTTTAGCATTGCTGAAAAGTTTAAGTCCCAAGTCTCCTCCAAGATGTAAGGAAAACTTTAGCTGCAAGTCCCTGCACAAATGAAAACACAGTTAAACACTCCCAACATGCAGTGGCACAAGATACACATTCCCATTCCAAAAGGTACAAATAGAGGGATAGAAAGGATTGGGACCAAAACAAGTCCAAAATCCAGCAGGGCAAATGTAAAGTCCTATAGTTGCGTGTGCACCATTTGAGGCAATATGTGACAAATTGTGAGCTCCAGAGGGCTTGTATGACTTCACCCCATGGCACTTCTGGTGGTTACAGATCCCATGGTTTCTCTTTTGGGCTGGTTTTGCTCCTTCCTTGCAGATTTCCTCAGATGATCCTTATTCCTGGCTTTTCCAAACCTCTGGGGTTTCCATTGCCCCTTTGGCTTCACGCTTACAGCTTCACACACTGCCCTCTCAGGGGCACACTGCCTGACCTCCCAGGCCTTCTGAAATTGGGTTGGAAGCCTTTTTTAACCTCAGAACTCTTGCATTCCATATGTACCTAAAATCAGCACCACATGGACGATGCCGAGGTCTGCTGCTAGCTGTAGCTGTAGCAAGGCTTTCCTCTCTCTTGGCTGTAGGGGTCAGGTGCCTGGATCACTGGGCACTCTGAACCTGATGGTGAGGAACAAATTCTCTATGCTGCCACCATTCTGGAACCTTGTGGGGCCTCCACCACCATTCTGAAACATGGTACTCTGAAGCTTTCCCCTCCAAGCAAAGTCTTTCACTTTTGCAGTCGTGGGAGTGTGAGGCATAGGGACCGGCTGTTTCCCATGATGCCCCCAGGACATCTGTTTTATTTCTCTGTTCCTCAGCAGTTGAGGTCTCAGTTCCATCTTTATAGTTCACAGCTTTCTGGTCAAACTCAACATTTTAAATCATCCTGCTGTGCTCTTTGCTCTTGATTTGCAACATAAATCTGGATAAAAGCCCACAACAATAGCCTTGCCACCACCTCAATATTTGACTGCCTTGAAATGTCTTATGCCAGATTAATTAGTGCACCTTCCTTAATCATAGTCTCAGGCAAAGTCCCTGGACATGAGCAAAATGCAGACAAACTTTTTACCAATCCATAACACACATTATCAGGACTCCAACAACCACTGTAGTCCTTTTACTCAGCAGAAACCACCCAAGTCTGGTCTTTACCTGCAGGATTTCTATTAGCCTCTGGTCTTCTGATCTCTGACCAGAATCTCCCATACAGAACAGCCTAAGGCATTCAAGTGCTACTGTTTCAGGTGATATCTCTGAACCTTTCCAAACTCTTCCCACAAGCCATTCCCAAAGGTTCTTGAACCACATGGTCAGGTATAGTCACAGCAATGACCCCACTCTTGGTACTAAATTCTGTCTCATTTACTTTTCTCTCATTTCTGGGACAAAATACCCAACACTCAAAATTAAGGAAGGAAAAGTTTATTTAGCTTACAGTTTTTGGAGGTCTCACTCCATAAGCAGCTGGCTACAAGGCAGAGTGGCATGGCACATGAGTAACACTTCAAGGCAGCAGCTAGCAAAAGCAGCCAGAGCAAAAGTGGGGGAGAACAAGCTTCTTCTCTTCCTTCATGTTGTACACGTGTTACCCTCCCCCGCTTCCAGGGCATGTGTAGCATTCACAAAATCTCCTTGCCCTTCTCTTGCACAGGATGAGGAGGTTTACAAATTAAGAACCCTGGCTCCCTGCTGAGTCTCTCAGTTAAACTTCCAAACTTCTCAGGTTGATACAACGCAGCAAAACAGGTCAAACCACATACCTACCTACTGGTGGACCTACACATGCCATTGGACCCTCAGAAAGCACTATGACATAGAACTCTGGATTTGAAAATCTGTGTTTTCTTAACAGAGCTCCTGAGATGCTTCCTGAAAATCCAGTTATTGATAATAGCTGAAAGAGGTCACCTCTACATGACATAGTTCATCTTTAATTAAATGTAAATATTTTTAAGTTAGTTATGAGATTATCTATGACCTTTTGTCTTCATTCAGTGGTGGTAGACCTGTGGTATGTGTACCGAAGTGGGCTGTTTTTTTACCACTGAAGGTTCTAAAAGGTATGCCATCATTGTCTTAGTTACTGTGTCATTGCTAGGGCAAAATACCTGACACTCACAATCTAGAGAAGTAAAGGTTTAGTTTATCTCATAGTTTGCAAAGGTTTTAGTTCATACACTGATACCCATTTACTGATATTCATACTGTTTGACAACTTTTTGCTTGCTGTCTCCCAGTCTTCATCCGGTAGATTCATTCTTCTTTTCACTAACTCATTTCAATGTTCTCCTGAGTTGAAATGACAAATTCAAAATAAATTTTAAAAAATTTCTATTTTCCATTAACATTTCAAAAGCATTTACTCTGAAAATTCTGAGAATAATCTTTTTTGTGATTGCAAGAAAGAGTATAAGAAATATAAACAGAGAAATTATGGAGAAGAAAAGTTCACGTTCAGTTGTAGAAGTTGAAAACCTCTTTCTATGCTAAGTGAAAGATATTTCTAGCAGGTTTTCTGGTTTTCTCTTGGGTAGCCAGAGACACAGCATCAGCAAGAATTCTGTAATGTGGCAGAACAAGTGTTTCTGATGACAATGTTTCAGGTCTCAAAGATTATAACTGTCTCTATATGTGAAAGCTAAGAATTCTACATATCTCATTTAACAGAGAATCATTGGAATGATGTTATATGGGAATGCTACACTAGTAATGTAATTTGCCTGCCTGATACATCACAAAGTTTTTACTGTTTGTCAGGATTCCTGTTAGTGGTTCATTTTGAAGATGGAGGTTCAAATAATATTAATTTGACTCTTATGTAATGTCCCTGATTTCTCCTGGTTGAATAGGAAAACCTCAAAATCATCTAAGCCACAAATTCTAGTGATTATAGCTATTTTCATTCTGTGGCAAATGAATCTTATTGTGCACACTGAAAATGGAAGTTAATTACTTATGACTACTGTAGTGTTTTAGAGTATGAAGAAAATTTAGAAATAATGTTGTTTCTTCACAGTTTAATAACTGAAAGCTCAGAAAGACCAAACAAAATGTAATCCAACTAGTTATAGGACAAAACAAAAAGTGGAACCTAGTTTTTCCTGTCAGTCAAACGCTTTCCTCATATGGTATTTAACCATTCTTAATTCTTTACAAACTCACATTGGCATGAAAAGTTGCAGGCAAACTCAAACATTCTGAGATGACTTTCCTTTCTTCTTGATGGCATTTTCTTGTATAAGGTGTTAGAATTTCACAAGTCTCAAACACTGTGTGCCCATATCTCTGAGAGAGACCTCTCTCTACATAAGTAGATAATTCTGATTGGCCTTTTGCTTCATCAGCCTCTTATGGTTTTGTTAGCTTGTCTTTGAGTCCCTAAAACTGGACTAGAAATAGATTCATTGTTAAGAATAAGGAGAAAGAACAGGTATTGCTAAAATATTTTTGCCATAGCATTTACTTATAATTGAGATTTTTATTGGGAATTGGCATTTCAAATCAGGATGGAGAGCAGAAAGACTGAAAAGGGAGAATACATGGAAAAGATAGAAGTAACAGAAATTAGATTATCAAAAACTCCTGTGTTGTTAAGTTTCAAATCATGTTGATAGATCATGTAAAACAATTAAATCAGAAGCCAGTGAACTTATATGATGCTTAAGAACGTATAGTTCTTTCACCATAATTACATTATTTGATCTTCACAACAGTTCTATAAAGCAGAGATAATTATAAATGGTTTATTAATAAGAAAACTAAAATTCCAAAATACTTAGTGGGTTGCCCATATGATCACTTGCTCTTTTGATCATGCCACCTTCACAGTTATTTCAAAAGATTCAGATACTTTAGGGAACTCAGTTGTTTGGAGCTTTGTGTCTGTTGTGGTGGAAGTCATAGGTTTGAGTCCTGTGTATTCTGGTAACTGTTTAGAATGAAAACCCAGTACATTGTAGTGCAACTGAGTGCTCCTTGGTTTCAAGGAGTGCCAGGTACCTGTGTATATGATACAAACTGAACAGCTGTACTAAAACAAAGATAACTGATCTCCATCTAACCAGTGGGGTTTGAAGCATCTTTGCATATGCAAGACAGTACATCTTTAATACCATCTCTTAGTATTTTTAGTATTGCTTCAAGATTTGAATTTGCAAAGCCAACACTAAAGCCTAGATATGCACAATTTAAGTGCCTGCCACCAAGGAAATGGAAGTGTTTTGAAATATGGTTTTAGATGGCATCTAAAACATAGTTAATGTTCTATAGAATGCAAGTATTATTTTTTGTTTCCCATGGATGTTAGTAGATATTATCAAGTTAGGGTCCTATGAAAATCTGAAGCAAAAAAGAAATTCCTTTTTAACAGTATGTTTTTAGGGTTCAAATACACAGCAAGGCCTTTGCTTGAACTGATTGGATAGAAGCACCTTTGTGATCTTTATAAAAGATATTTTTCCTCCACAATTGTGCCCTAGAATCTCATGATTTTATTCATTTATTTCAAAGGAGGATTTGAGAGAAAAGAATCTCATTTGCCTGGCATCGTATCATTCCTAGGGGAACACATGTTTACATTTTACTGAATTACACAACTCTACAGCAGTTACTAGAGAGCTGAAGATATATTAATATTGAGCTGTAGGCAACCACATGTTGATAATGAACCCATTTTGTGTCGTGGCCTGTGGAAAAGAATGTGAAAATGCCTTATTCTATGCTATTTTTTCCTCCTGACAGTCCTGATGCACTGCCGCAGGCAGTCTAAAAATAATAGCGTGAGGTTAACTGACAATTGCAGGTGTATTTACACTGATATTCTGATGTTAACATGCTGCTTAAAAATATCACCAGAGGTGATATGGTATGCATCCAAATAATATTTCTTTATTAGAGATGAAAAAGTACTAGGAAGGACAAAGATGCTTCTTTTAAATGATGGATAGGACTATTTGTGGCTATCTTAATAATCGGCAAAAATGAACTGATCTTTTTCAGAACTTGTGCTCTGTGAATGAAGAGAAGAATCTATTTCAGAAAGGTATCACAAAGGTCCCTCCACACACACACAGCACTGTGTGTACACCCACACATATGTACACACACAGGCACACGCACACACACCAGTTTAAGACTGGACCAGTAATTGAAGATTTAAATCCATGAAGGTGATCAGAAGCGTCTTGTCTCTGTGATACTGCATCTACATCTAACAAAAGTATTGGTTACTATTATGAAGGATTATTTAGTTTTGTTTCTGCATTTTAACTGTTTCTAAGCATCATTCCTTTATTCAGTATAATCACTGGCTTCTGTACTGGATTTTCTGCTCGGTTCTTTATCTACTAACTTCTACTTGGATTATACCAATAGGAACCCTTGGCAGGATGCTGAAGTGACTTTGGGTCAGTTTTTCCCAGAAACCTCCCCTCATAGACCCACTAAATTGCCTGGTCTAGCCTTGAACTTTCGATTCTTCTGCCTCAGCCTCTAAGTAGCTGGGATTATAGACATGTACCATCTGTATCCTATGCTACATTTAATCTTTAAGAGCTGGGTGTGAAGGTACATGCCTGTAATCCCAGCACTAGGAAGGCTGGAGCAGGGGGATTGCTGAGTTCGAGGTCAGCCTGGGCTACAAAGTGAGTTCAAGGCCAGCCTGAACTGCCTGGTGAGACCCTGTCTCAAAAGGAAAAAAAAATCTTTAAAAGATAGCATTTTGTAAGTGAAACTTGTTTTGTAATTATGCAGAATACTTGCATGATTCCAAAATAAAAAATTATGCAAGATACTTGTATGGTTCCAAAATCAAAAATCAAAAGCAACTTTACCCTACAAGTCTAGTTTTCATCTCAGATTATTTTAATTTTTATTTTTCTCTATAAGTATATTTAAACAACTAAAAAGTTTTCTGGCATTCAGGAATGTCTATATATTTGTTTTAATGATTACTTCTGCATTTGTATCTTTATATAATGCTCCTTTCCCTTTATCCCTCTTTAGCTACCGACTAATGTTGATGACTATGAGCAGGAATGCCATCAGCTAGTGATCTCTTCAGCCTTCTTTCCTTCCTTCCAGTATTTGTTGATGTGATGTCCTTATAGACCTCATGAATGCCCATCAAACATGATTCTATTATACTTCTCTATTTCCTAATGTTTCTACTCTATCTGCCTTGTTAGTGTGCTTAGAAATTTGATTCTCATTAGTTCTGTAAAAACAATATCCAGTTCTCATACTTGCCTTTATATTAAAAGCTATCAAGTCATTTTTGTCATAAGAAGCTTATTCTCTAACAAATTCTTCAGGAAATGTGTAAGAGAATGGTAACCCTTGAGTACTTTCATACTCATTATATTTTGTAGCTTGTGTACATAAATTCAGTCTATATCCTTGCTTCTTTTTTCCTTTATTGAACAATTTAAATGTAACATTTCAATAGGTTCTATCATACAGATTTCTTACTTGAAAGTCTGCTCACAATTTCATTTTCTGTCTCTTATCAGTGATTTGATCTTATTATCTGGGTGTCCTACACACACATGTAGTTAAGTATAATGTGAACTAGTGCAGACCATTATAGATTCTTTACACAGTTTTGTGGTATGCCCTTTCAGTGTTTAGTTTCTTTTTATTATTTGAGAAAAATTTTCTTGACTAGTCATCTTAGTATTTATTCTGCTTGCTTTTCTGTCCTTTACAAACTACTTTATGTTAGATTGCTTCACCTATCTTTTATATTCATCACTTAATTTTAAATGCATTTTTAGTAATTTTTCTCATTTCTGTTATCTATAAAATTTCCTTTTTCACATTTTGTTTCTTTCAAAGTATATTCTGTTGTGTTTATTTGCTTGTGTACTTCTTAATTTTGAGCATAATTATTCGCCTTTTAATTTAATAATTTTAAAAATTCTTTTGCCTTTCTTGTAAAATCTTCATTTTGTCTCCAAAAACTTCTCTTCTGAGTTTTCCCATTCTAAGGTACTTTGCGCTCTGCAAGTTCTACAGTTTTCTTAAAACTTTTTAGGTCATTTTTTAATAGCAGGTTCTTCATCTGTTTTGTGGGCATATCTTTTCTAGTGAGGAATTTACTTCACTCTTACTCTCTTTTTAATACCAGTTAATTGAGTTTCTGTAGTTTCCTTTGCTGCAATTCATTGTTGAATGAAGTGACTTTTCCTATACTTGCAGAAAGGAGACCAGACCAGAGTAGCTCCATTTTGTCACTACAATGAAGAAAAAGTTCTGTGAACTTCTGAAGATCCTCCTCCTCCGCTAGTCTTCTCAATCCTGACCTTGCATTTTCTTTGTTTCTTTAGCTCCTACCTTGCTCCTTTTGGGTTTTGTATTGCATAGGCCTGCGATATATAAGGAATGTACTCATGGCGAGTTATTGGAACATGTATATACTGCACCTTGATCCTTTTTACTTCTTCTCCATCCCCTAAACCCACCAGTTTTTCTTTAGTGCTGACCTTTCTTACGTAAGACTTTTTGTGTGTCAGCTTTGATAGTCAATAGGTCCCTGACCCCAAAACTCTCTAATGCAACTGACGCTGTCTTCTAAACTTGCACCATGTTAGATTTAAATTTCTGTTTGCTAAAGTTTCTGTTTGTCGCAAATGTTGAAATGCCTAGCTAACCAAAATCATCCCATGACTTGTCCTATGATTCCACAGGAATAGATAAAATCTGTGCATCGCCTCTCTGGAAAGTACCAGATATTTAGAAACCGAAATCTGCATATAAACTGCTGTCTTTCTGCCTCTCCAGGTCGAAGTTCCGCACTCTGGTGGGACTTTGGGTGCCGGAAGTAAAGCTTGCTTGTATCTGCTGTCGGCCTCCATGAGTGCTTCTCGCTATTCTGTTGTAACACTAGGACCATGGGGTCATACTTTGGACCTCTTGCCGTCACCTTCAAATTGGATATGCTCACCGCCTTTCCACGCCTTTCATCCTTTCCAGTGAGCACTGAAGGGTGAATCAGGGTTTCCATTTCTCAAGCTTATCACCATTCCCTTTGCCGGTCCTCCTTCCAATTTCTCTCATATAGTTTTAATGCCATATAGGTGTCATAGTCTTTGTTTGTTTGTTTGTTATTTAATTTCACCCAGTCATATTTGGGATACTGTAGAAATTTTTGTGACTTAGTGGTATGGTTGTAATTGCATGAGGTCTTGTTTTTCCCATTATAGTTTCTCTATTTTGCTGGGAGGATTCAGGGAATTGCCAGGTTTTTTAGAACATTTCTTGAACTGACTATTGGCTGAGTGTAAAGGAAGGAGGGCTAGGAAAGGGAGCAAGAGACAAAGGGAAAACTAGCATAAAAGAAGGCATGAAGGTGTAAACCAACACGGTGCCATAATAGAGCTGTATTCTGGCTCAGTAATGCCTCTAGTAAGAGAGGTGTGAGGTCATGGAGAAAAAAGAGATGAATTGCTGAGATTGACAGCACGTGATCACAGTGAGCCTTGTGTGCTCACTTGGCAAATCTGAACTCGAATGTTCCAGAGCTGTCGAAGGATATAAAACAGGAAGTTTGTGGAGGGAAATGGTCTTGAAGTGGTCCAAAGGTTAGGCAGGACCCCACCCATACCCCATATTAGGCAATACTAGTAAAATGAGAAATGATGTGGAGTGAAATCATGGCAGAGGTGGATGGAACAGAGATGCTCTTTGTATGGAAGTGGCTGAATAAGCAGGGATGGAGTTTTCAGATGCTGGGAAAACCTGGGATGAGTCTTCAGTCTATTTTATCTTAAAGAGAAGAAAAACCCCAAAATTTGAAAGCAAGGTAATTAGAGGGTAATAATGGTCAATACATTGCATATTGTTATCTTTAAATTAGTTACTCAGCATACAAGATATCTGCATTTAATCATCCAAACAGTGAATCTTCAGTTTTTGGACACCTTGGTTCCTAAAATACTAACCATTTTAATTCTTGTGTCTCTCATTCTGACTGGATTGTGCTGATGCTTCTCAAAATGATGCTTTTAGAGATTCCTGTTTGTCTGTACCCTGTGAGATCAGTGATATATAGGATTTAGTTTCAAGAGTCATTTCAAAACTTCTTTTGAAATAGTCTATAAGCTACAAAGGAATATAAGAATTCACATGATTGGTCTTCCTTTACATGCACCAGAACAGGCTATCTTTTTTTCTAGAATTTGAATACAATATCCATATTTATATTAGCAATTGAGATTTTTCTTTGACATGAGAAAAAAATAAGACAGAAGTGAAAAGAGGCCAGAGGCTGAGATGGATATCCTAGACTAGACTGCAATTCCAAGAAATTAAGGAATGGAAAGAAGGGCACACACACACACACACACACACACACACACACACACAAGAACAGAAAGTTTATTCCTGTTCCTTGTACTTATGTCAAGCGTCATTGTGTAGGCTTGCTACTCACAGTGTAGTCTGCCGCAGCTGCACAGACCTCCCCTGGGTATGCATTTAAAATACTGATTCTCAGGTCCCACCTCAGACATGCTCATTCAATATCTGCATTTCTAAAAGACCCCAGTGTGATTCACCTGAGCTACAAGTCTGAGAATCGTGATTCCAGTCCATGGAAGGAAATCAGATTTTTGCAACTCTGCCTTAATTCTCTTAGCACAAGAGTCTCTATTGTAACAAGTTTTCATTTAGTGAATATTTAGCAGGAATGTGGAAACATTCTTGTAAGGAGAGATATCACATAGCAGTTTAGAATTCGTGCTCTGTATGGAGTTAGTTTCCTTGGACTAAACATCTGGCTTTCCACTAATTAATTGTATGATTATGGGAAAGATAATTTTTCTGCAGATTTGAATCCTCCTCTGTGAAAGGAAATTAAGAATTCTTACCACCTAGATTTTATGAGGTTTAAATGAAATGGTGTGTGTAAAATTGTTAGCTCAGTTCCTTGTGCACAGGAAATGCATTATAAATGTCACTATCATTACTAATGATTGAAAAATTTCATACATGTACCTTGGATGTATTTAATGACTTGTTAGATGTAATATCACTTCATTCTTTACAAATGGGCAACATTGTCAGTTTTTATGTCACTATGCAAACATCTAAAAACATCTATCAGAGAAAGGTTCATCTTCAGTATGGCAGTTATATTGTATTTGTGTCATGTGATTTCCTGGTAAAAGTAAAATATCAACATTGAAACTTAAAAATATTTTCTTCAGAAATATATTTGTGTATTCTGAAACAATCTTTCTAAGTGAGCCAAATAAAACAAATAAATTCCCTTTCTCATAAAGAACTCCTTGAACTTCAGAAAGCTTGAGTCTTCATGTTTCTATTTACTCTGTCATATATATATATATATATATATATATATATATATATATATATATATATTTATTGGTGTCTCAATCCTGATAAATCCCTGATGAAATTTTACCTTAGACACAAACTGACCCAGTCACTGTTTACGTCTTGAAACATCCTGAGTTAATGGTGTCAGAAAACAACCACAACCATGCAGATATTGTGTATAAGCACAAACATACAGAACAGCAGAAGACACAAACACCTGGGTTATTTTTCTAATAAGCTTCAGAAACCTATTTCATTTATTCTGTCATCACCCACATACTTTTAAAGCCATGTTATTATTTCCTAGCAAGCCTTTTAAACTAGAGAGGCCCATATGATGGAGGATAGAATAAAGACAAAGAAATAAACCCCATATTGCATTTATTTCTTATTACAGAGCTCAGCATTTTTATGTTCTCTCATCAACAAAAAGACTCCCCCCTATACACCCTTGGTGCTTTCTATTTATGTTCACCTGCTACTCAATTAACACCCCATCAAACCACCCACTTGCAGGGGGTTTATTGTCAGACCACTGCACTGCAGCCCTTAACCCTTCTGTCTCACCTATGTTACACATGGAGTTAAAAACAGGCCCCTGCCTGGGATTAGAAAACGTATCTTTTCATTTGGTGTTTGTGTAAGGTTTTCCTTGTGCGTGTTACCTTGGGTGTTCATAAAGTTATAACTGTATCTGCATGTGGCTGATACTTATTACTTTCCATAGGACTGCAAAACATATTTTTCTCTTTTAACTGCATCTGCTGACTTGTTACTTAAACTAAACCTCAAATATTGTCTATAAATTAATTAACATTTTCCCTGTATTAGGAAATCTTATGAAGGCTTACCAACTCCGATTTAGTATATTTAGAAGTTTTCATCGGATTCTATGCAAAAGACAAGGGCATTATTCTTACCCAGGTTTGATTTTCATTTAGTTTCTTTTCATTTCTATTTAATTTCATTCATTTATATATTTGTATTGGTCAAGTTGTATATATTCATTTGTAAAAATTTAAGGGAATGCAATTAAGTTTCAAGAAGAAAAGTGAAAACTCCCATAATTTATAGTTCTACTACTTTTCTTAAATATATAAATTATTATTCTTTTATATAAATGCCTACCTGTAAATATTGTGTTTTTATAAATGATTATTTTATTGATATAATACTTTACATAAATCCATCTTTCAATCAAACTTTGGTACACAGCTTATATTTTATATGATGTTGTTCATCATGTTTTCATTATTTAACATTGTGTCATTATCATGTTCTATGCAATTGAATACTCTTTTTCAATTTTTATTTTCTTATTTGAATATATTTGTCATATACAATGATTACATTCCTCTTGGGAAACTGGTGCACGTATGTAACACACTTCAATTCTTTTTTCATCCTTTTCCCATTCCATTCCTTTGCATCCCTCCATCTCTTGGTCTTCTTTCCTTTTGGAAAAGATTTTCGGAAATTTGGTTTTCAGTGATATGTGTAGGCATTCATCTCATAAAGGTGCTATCATTCTTTTTACCATTTGAGTTCACAATTTTTGCTATTATGAATTACACTGAGGTAAACATCCTTCTATGTAAATTACATGCACTTACAACTATTCAAGAGGAAATCCTTTATGTGGAAACTCTTAAAGCCAAAACTCTTCAAGCCTTTTGCCATAATACTCTCATGAAAGGCCGCAACATTTTATAAGTCGATTATATTATATCCTCATCAAGTTGCATATTATTGTGATCAAATTGAGAGCTTAACATTGCTGATTTAATAGCTATTTGTTTAGTGAACAGTTAAGTTAAAAATATAGACCTTGCTTTATTGTAGCATCATTGTAAGTCTTTCTCTCTCTTTCTTTCTTTCTTTCTTTCTTTCTTTCTTTCTTTCTTTCTTTCTTTCTTTTTCTTTCTTTCTTTTCTTATTTTTCTCTAGCTCTTTCTTGCAATGCTAGGGACTGAACAAAGACCTAATATAGTTCTTCAGCATTTATATCCAAAGTTCATTTTTCTCAATTGTAATTCATAGTAACAGTAGATTCTATTTTGTAGAGTTAATGTGAGGATTAAGAAAAATGTGCTTGGTACTCGATATGGTGTGTTACTCAGCTTTCCAGCACTATAACAAATACTAAGAAAATCACGTTATAAGGATAAAAGGTTCATTTTGGCTCATGAGTTTAGATTTTCCAACTCATTGTCAGCTAGACCCCTATTTATAGGCCTTTGGCAGGGTACTGAATGGCAAATGCAGGGAGTGGGTGGTGGAGAAAGACTGCCTATTTCATTGCCAGGAAGCAAAAGAGAGTGAGAAAAAGGGACCGAGGTTTTCCAGTGTCTTCCAGACACACCCCAAAGAGCTGAAGCTCTCCAAAATGACCTCATCTCTTAAAGCGTTCTCCCAGGAATTCCAGGGACTGGGGATCAAGTCTTTGACACATGGACCTGGAATTTACTCAAATGTTCTTGATGACCTAATACATCATTTGTTTTTGCATGTATCCTATTTACTTAAAAAATAATATTGATTGATAATAGAAGACTGGGAGTTCTTTTCTTTCAGATTTCACTCCCTCTTTTCATTTTCCTGACCTTTTCTGTAGTTTTTTAATCCTTCCAAAATCTATTCAGTGGATGGGATAGGCTATCATATCTTCAAAGGCTATGAAGTACATGCTTTAGAATGAAATATCATTAATATAAAATAATTTTCTCTTTGTAATATTGACTAGTTATCAAAACTGAATGCATTGTTATGCTAACATAATTATATATATATATATATATATAGTCTCTTTGTACATCTCTATAGTCCTATTTGTACCAAATCAAGGACTTCACCCAAGAATTGAGAAAGTAGTAAAAAGGAAAATAACCTGCAAAAAGAACTTTCTCTACTGATGCTTGCCAACTATTTTAGTTTTTGAGACTGAGGAGGTATACATCCCATAATGCTGTGTTCGCCATATGTCCTCTTTAATTTTGTTCATTTTACTTCTTTATAAATTTCTACTCTGTATTTTTAGATTGCTTTTGGAAGAAAGTATGTTTTATCAGTGTGAAATACCTATGATATATTTCAAGATTTTCACCTAATATACTATTTTCTGGTACTGTTTATTTATTTATTTATTTATTTATTTATTTATTTTGGCACTGGGAATTGAGCTCTAAACCTCGCGCCTGCCAGGCAGGCACTTAAGCCACTGAGCCAAACTCCCAGTCCTAGTTTTTTGAGACAGGGTTGTACTGTGTCATTCAGGCCAGCCTTGCGCTCATGTTGTAGCCCAAATCGGCCTTAAACTCACAACGCTCCTCCTACCTCAGGCTCCAGAGTGCTGGGATTAAAGGCGTGCACCACCACGCCTGGCTTGGTACTGTTTATTTAAATGTGAGTATTTAGTAGTCATTTTTTAATACTGGATAATTAAATTGTACCTATCTTAGACAAATTATTTTGTTTCATGTTTGTATTACTTTTTATTGTTTTCCCTTGCTGTCTTTTTGGGGGAGTTGACTGAAATTATTGTTTTATTTCTTTTTTCCTGTTGATTGGCAGCCAAAGATTTTTTTGCTTTTGTAATGATTACTCTTACATCTTAAAGCATAGTTTTACATTTGTATTTTTCTGTTAAAGTCTACATTGAGCAAATGCATACAGCTTCCCCCAGTTCAGGACAGAGGCCTCACATATGTGGCATTTGTCTCCCAAGTCTCCCGTAACTGTCTATCTTACTAGATCACCTGAAATTAGACTGTTACTATGTTTTTAACTCAAACATTTGTTTAACTGTGCCTTCTTTCTCACATTTTCATTTATAGAATGCTTGAATGTTTTCAGATTGTTATGTTTTCCAGCTTTATTGAGTATAATTGACAAAAAATTGTGTGTGGGTATGTATACACATATAAGATATGCAACATTACGATTTGATATACATATCCATTGTAAAGTTATTACCACAATCACGTTAATTAACACATCGTGACTTCACATGATTATAATTGTGTTTATAGTGAGATACTTAAGATTTACATTCTTAGAAAATTGAAAGCATAAGTACAATATTACTAACTATATACACCAAGCTGTACATTAGATCCCTAGAACTTACTCATTTTATTACAAAAATTTGCACATTTTGATTAGTATGTCCCCATTCTGTCACCTCATAGTCTCTGGAAACTAAGATTCTAATCTCAGCTTTAAGAGATCAACTGCATTAGATCACATACTTATGTATATATATAGGAGAGAGTCTATTAAAGATGTATACATAAGGAGTAAAAACATACAAATATTTTAATGCTAAATTTATTGAGACTTCGTAAGATTAACACAAATTACTTTTGGCCTCTACATTTACAAGAGGTGTCCAAGTGGCAGCCATTAGCTCCCAGACATTTATTAGTGTGATGAACTGCTGAAGTGTGCATACTTTTTTTGATGTATTTGGTATGTTTATACATATATATATATACATATACATATATACACATATATACATATATATATGAAATCACATTTTCTTATCCACTTATCCATCAATAGACATTTAGTTTTTCTCATATCCTGGTTATTGTAAATATTGCTGCATAGAACATGGGAATACAGATACTTTTTTGAGATACAGTATTGATTTTATGTTCTTTGAATTTATACCTAGAAATAGACTTGCTAGATCACATAGTAAATATAACATGGTATTTCTATTTTTACTAGTTTAAGAAAATATACCCTGTCCTGTCTTCCATAAGGATTGAACTCACTTGCAATCCCATTAATAGTATGCAAAGGTTCCTTTCTGTGACTTTCCAGACACTTTCTATCTA
>RJWM01022980.1:0-32839 GCA_004363535.1 Dasyprocta punctata | reverse complement strand
AACTAATACTTACTTAAAAAATGATTACAAATTGTAGGCAATACCTCAGAATCCCAAGGCGATTCATCATCTTTCTTCAGTTCCAGTGCAAGCATCATATCTATGAAATGTAGCCACAGACACATTAGTGAGAACATTCACTGCTGTGAGTTTACTTATGTATACAAATCCATTTACATTCATATTTCAGTAAGATACAAGAAACTGTGACAAGAATTTCAGAGGGTTGAAGTGGTTTCAAAAACATGTTGGTGGAAGGAAAATAAGAAAAGAAAAAATTTAAAAGAAATGGATATCATCTTTTGGATCTACGCATGTTTTAAAATAATACCATATGAACGGGAAAAATTTTCACAGATAGTCACTAACTTACCACTATAATTTTTCTCCTCTTCACCCAAATTAGTCACGTTGTTGGTTGCTTGCTCTTCTGATGGTTTTATATTATAAAAGGCATCGTTTTCCTTTATTTCAATTTCTACCATTTCTGAATTACCTATTAAAAAAAGAACAAAAGCATCAAAGCACACAATTGCCCAGCCACCCACTCAGTATAATGGAAACAATCACAGGCAAATCTATCGAATCATAGGGATTACTCTGGGAAAAGCTGAAAACTTGAAAGCTCATTCTGCTCTGTATGGAAGCAGATGCAGATACATGAAAACAGTGAAATGCACTTCATTGGCTCTACAAGTGGGGTCCAAAGACAGTGACCAAAGCAAGCACAGTCAGTTCTATCTGGAAAGCTCAGGAAAAGCCATAAACCTAGAGTCCTCCTTTGAAAGGGAGAGAAAGCACACAGGAAAGGTGTCAAGGGCATTCCAGTCAGGGCAACAGAAACAAAAGAATGAGGCATGAAACAATATAGCAAAGAGGGCTGCTCAAGTAACATGACACACCTGGAATGCAGTTCCTGCAATGACACAGACAGAAAACAGGAGCATCAGGGGAAACCACACACGACTCATCTCAGGCTGGAGTGGGAAATTTCCCTTTGTGAAATGGGAATCCGCAGACTCTTGGCAGCAGTGTAAGACGAAGTCAGAGTGTAACGAGGGGAGGAGCACAGAAGAGTGTTATTTCTAAGTGACGGGTGAGAAAATGAGTCCAGAAATGAAAAATGGTGCAGAGGATGTAAGGAGTATGAAAGAATGGATAGTGATCAGAATGATGGCTTGGGTCAGGAATTCCCAGCTTCAGAGATCTGGTGCCATTCAGTATCATCATGGAAAGGTCACAGTCAAGGTCTGCACGGAAGACATCAAATTGGAGGCCCAGGACTGAGGAGACACATTAGGAGGAGGAAGGGAATAGATGACCTCACTCAGGAAATCACATAGGCTTACAATGTGAGTGTTTGTAGAATACGCAAACAGATGTAGTAACGCCAGCCTATGCAGAGTTCTGCAGTTCATCAAATGAAAACATGAGGGGGGAAATGCAGGAGGTGGCATTTTTCAATTATATACTTTTGAGGCTATAAACACAAACTTTTATTGATATATGCAAATGTTGATTTCTGGGACATCATGCAAATATGAATTTTAAAATTTAATCAGACAATTTAATACTAAAATGTCCATTGAAGATTTTGCAAAAAGATTCCCACATAAAGGAAATCTTTCAAAATTTAACTGTAAGCCAGGCCTGCTGATGTGCACCTGTGGTCCCTGCTACTCGGGAGACTGAGGATGGATGATCACTGAAGCCCAGGAGTTGGAAACCCACCTGGGGAATATAACCAGATCCCTTCTCAAAAAGATTAACAGAGATAAACATGTAAAATTGATCTAATCATATGAGTATTAACTGTTCTTTTTCAATAGCTAATGTTGTTAGTAATATAGTCATTTTAACTACCCTATGTATACCTACTTATAAATTTATGTCTTTTTCCTTTTCCCTTCCTTCTTCCTCCTTTCCCCTTAGAATACCTCTTGTCTTTAAAATAACTGCCCATATCATCAGGCCTAATACAATCAAACAAAACAGTTCAGAATAAAACCAATAAAAAATAAAACAATGGTCACAGAAACGAGAAACAAAACTAAAGGGACCAACAAACAATGACAAATCCAATACTGTAACATTATAGGTTTACAAAATGAGATGATTGGAATTTGACAGTGGTTGTAACATTGTATATCATTACCTTCAAAGGGGTTGCTCAGATTGACAGATATAGACACGTAAAATTGGTCTAATCATATGAGTTTCAACTGTTCTTGCTCAATAGTTAAAGAATTTAGTAGTATAGTCATTTTAACCATCTTATGTATACCCACATATAAATCTATGTCTTTTTTCCTTTTCCCTTTCTTCTTTCCTCCTTTCCCCTCGTAATACCTCTTGTTATCTTCAAAATAACTGCCCATACCGTTGGGCCTAATGTAATCAAACAAAATAGTACAGAATAAAACCAATAATAAAACAATGGAAGCAATATGTAGTAATGCAATGTTGATTTCTATAATGCCTCATATCTTCTAAGCAGTTGCCTATATCATATGTTATAATACAATCAAACAAACCAAAATAGGTTAAAATCATTCAAAACAGAACAATGAAAACAATACAGGGTTTCAAAACAGGTGATCAAATATCAATAAAGGCTACCCTAATATATTTTGTTATCTTTGAAATAGCTGTCTATGTCATCATATATAATAAAATTAGGCAGGTCGAGATAGAATAAGATCAAACTAAACAGCTCATTGAAAACAATACTGGACTCAAATCCCGATGATGGATTATTCAATTGTTTGCCCAGCTCGGTGATAGCCCTCTGTTGCTATTTCTGGAGTTGTGGACTTTTTTATCTCTCTCTAGAAAGTCCTTCAGTATTCTTTGTAGGGTTGGCTTGGTTGTCATAAATTCCTTTAGTTGTTCTTTGTCATGGAAGTATCTTGTTTCTCCGTTGATTTTGAAAGACAGTTTTGCAGGGTACGTCAATCTGGGTTGGAAGTTGTTTTCTTGCAGGGCTTGAAATACTTCACTCCAAGCTCTTCTTGACCTGATGGTTTGTGTTGAGAAGTCTGTCGTGATTCTGATGCATTTTCCTTTGTAGGTGATCTGTTTTTTTCTCTAATAGCTTTTAATATTCTGTTCTTGTGTTGAATTTCTGGGATCTTGATTATTATATGTCTGGGTGTAGGTATATTTTGGTTATGTTTAGCTAGAGTTCTATATGCTTCACTTATCTGAAAGTCACTTCATTTTCCCATGCTTGGAAAGTTTTCTGAAATTATTTCTGTAAATAGGCTTTTAATTTGATTTGTATTGACCCCTGCTTTTCCACTCACACCTATTATTCTCAAGTTATGTTTCTTTGGGTTGTCTTGCAGCCATTGTATTGATACTTCCAGGTTTCTTGTTATTTTTAAGAGATCTTTCCTTTCATAATCACAAGCTACAAAGCTGTCTTTAAGGCTTGAAAATCTATCTTTAGTTTCCTTCAGGTGGTTTTGCCAACTTTCACAGGAGTTTTTGATTTCCTGGTAGTCTCTTTGAATCTGTTTCATGTATTCTAAATCTTTTTTGTATTATTCATTCCAGGTTTCCCTCATTTTCCTATGCTCCATTTTTTCATCTATGTCTCCTTTAGAGATGCCTAGCAATTCTTTTATTATGTTTTTCATTTCTTCTTTTAGTTGAGTTAGTATTTCTGTTCTAATTTCTTTTATAGCCTCATGAAGTTGTTTCTTTACTTCAGTTGTCATCACCTCAGAGCCTTTAGTTGTTGGACTCCTGAGCTCTTCTGGGTTTGCTTCTCCTGGATTTGTTCTGCTTGGATTGGAGGCCAGAGACTGCCTTTTGCTTCTTTGTCTTGACGTATTCCTGGGTTCTTCTGGACAAGTGGGTACTGGGGACCCAGGCACTCCTTCCATCGGTTGCAATTTCTCTGGAGTGAGACTAGTTCTTCTAGCCAGTGCTGATTGTGGATATCTGGTTACCACTAGGTGCGCTGTTATAGCAGTGTCTGCTACCTTTCTTTCCCCAGCCTGCCTCAGTTCCCCAATGTCTGGCATAGTGCATGGGGGTGGGGCTGCTGCTTGGGAACCTGGGCTGGTTATCCGTGAATCTTCCCCTATAACCCCTAGAGCGCACATGGAGCCGTGGTCTCCAGACTGAGTGGGTCACCCGCCAGGACCCTCCGGGGCTCAGTCGGAGCAATTTCCACAGGACTGTGCTCAACTAGAAATGGCTCTGGCCCCAGAATGGCTGCCGGGCCCTCACTCTCCCTTGTGGGGGGTTGGTATTTGCTGCACTCACTGTCAGCCAGTTTAGTCCTCCAGGTCTGCTACCCTTATCTACTGCCACTCTCCTCTAATGCTGTCTCTCTGGGCAGAGGCCTCCAGGGTCGCTGCCGCTGCTGCTACCACTACCACAGCACTTTAATCGCGCATCCACAGGTTCCAGCAACTCTTTTCACAGAGTGGGTCCGGCTCCAGGCAGAGGCGCTGCCAGCCACTGCCTTCTTCATTTGGGTGTTTCTTTTTACTCTTTCTGTGGGCTTCAATTCTCTCTTTAGATTCTTCCTGGTTCCAGAGGACCTGCCTCCCTCCTCATCTTCCCCATGTTGCTATGTTTCAGCATCCGGATGGTATCTTTCAGGGAGGCCACTTACCCTGCTGTTTACCATTCAGCCACCTTGCCCCGCGTCTAAAAGTTATACTTTGAAAAGATGCATCTAATAGCACATGGAGCTGGCTAATAAAAAAAATTTAATAAATTTTAAGATAAAATTCTAACCTGTGTTCAGAGTTAAAGGATACCAGAATGTCTGAGTTTCATTCCTATTCATGTTCCTCTGAATTGTTTCCTTCCTGTTTGTGACATAATAGTCAAGATAACTCACCTGAAATTTTCTATCCTAAGCATTGTAAGGGAAAATATACTTTAGCACATATTTTTAGAAATTCAATGCACTTAACTATTACATAAATCATACATATATTACTTGTAAAATTCTACTATGCTGAAATCAATTTATTGCCATTTGAAGAATACTAAAATGATTCTTAATATAAGACACCTCATTGAAGGTCTTCAGGATACACACAAACATATTTCCTAATCTCCAGGCACTTGTAGTAATGCAGGAGTTTTAAAATGAATACTTTGAAGTACAAAAACTTCTGAAACTTGAAATATCAGAATGAGATTCAGAGACTCTGACTGTACATTTTTAAAAACTATAATGCATGCAATTTCTTAACTCATTAACACTTGCTTTTTTAGAGAATCTAGTTCTAGGACTGGTGATTATTTGGATCACAACAATTATGCTTTGATCACATTAAATATTTTAAAAAGGGTAACCTCTTAATGGAGGAATGACTTAGAAAACAGTGCAGTCAGGTGTAGTAGCACATTAAACCCAGCACTCTGGATATTAGGCTAAAGATCCCAAGTTCCAGCCCTTACCAAAACACAAATTCAATTCATTAAAACAAAAAAGAGGGCCAGGAATGGAACTTCTTGCACAGGCCCTGTGATCAACTCCCAGAAACCAAAGAAACAAAACAATAACAACAAAAATCTGTAATTCTTTAGTCATACAGCTTTTACGAAACAGATTTTAAATTTCTAAGTTGTCACAAATTCCAGTATTATTGTAGTCTAAAAACAGAACCAATAACAAAAAGACAAAAGCTCTCATAAAAACTGTATGATACTAAAATAAAAAGTACTTAAAGGAAAAAAATATGTTTTATGCACTGTAAGTTGTTGAAACTAAGGCACCAGACTTCCATGATTATTATAAGAACTAATAGGATCCATAAAAGGTTTACATAGGTATGAGTATTATAATGGTCATGGTAGCAAGATTTTCAAGCCAGAGTAAGGTGTAGTTATCCAAATTATTCTTGACCAAATTTTATACTTCCTCTATCATGGGAAAGGTTTGACTAATACAATTTGCCTGTCACTGCGTATTTTCCAACTGATTGTTTTTTTCAGCCACCGTACTTCCGCAATAAACCAGATCTGCGCCATCAGCCTGGTCTCCGCGTTATCAATGCGTCGGTCTTGCCTGCTGTGAGGCCCAACCACCCCCAACTAAGCTGGATGTTGATGGTTTAGATCTGAAATGTCCACTTTTGCTCTCCTAGGTGTTGGGATCATGAGGATGCTACACTCAGTATGCTCTTGTTTGTCTGCAGGTTCAGTAGCTCAAAGTGCTCTTAGGAGGTGGGGTCTGCTGGGAGACAGGTCACTGGGTCATGAGCTGGAAGGGTGAATTCTTGTCCCTGGTTCTTCAGCCCTCTCACTGCTTCCTGACTGCGGGGTAAGCAACTTTCCTCTACCGTGTCTCCCTGCCAAGGTGTTTCTGCCTCAGAACCTGCTAACTGAGTCAAAATAAACCTCCTTTAAATTGTTGGTGTTGCATATTTTGCCCAATTAATGCAAAGGTTACTGAAAGTCACTAAGACACTGGGTAACTGAGAAATGGCAGTCTTTGTTTTTGAGTAAGGAAATACCTTGCACTAAGACAACTACTCTATTACTTCCCTTTACCCTAAAACAGTACAGTGAGGACACTGCATCTGTAAAAATATTTGAAGATTAAATGTACAAAAAGCAAAGAAAGAAAATATATATGTATAACTTGACAAATCAATCAATCCTTAACTTCCCAGTGCCAGGTAGATATGAAAGACCTGATGCATTTTGAGAAGCACAGCACTTGACAGTGTCTCCTTCCACACTCAGAGGGTCTGTCTCGACCCAACAAAGCAGGATAGTGCAGTTAGTGCTGTGAAGTTCAGCACGATATTTTTCTCAGCCCTCCTCATGAGGAGGAATATGCATAGAAAGCATGCCTCCAGCATGTAGAGCATATGCCATCAGCTCGTATTCATAACAAAAGCAAGAAAAAAGCACAAAGGCTGGAGGTATAGCCCAGTGGTAAAGCATTCACCTGGAGTGGTAAAAGTCTTGGCTTCAATCCCTAGCAACAAACCCACCAAAAGGAAGAAAAGCAGTGCAAATAACGGCTCCACTGATTACATTCAGTACAGTTATTATTTTAATTTTCAAAAAATACCAACTGTATCATTTCAACTATGTAGTGGTTCTGCGAAAATCATAACTCCCCAGACAGTGAAAAGATGAGTGGTTGCAGTGGTGAGGGGTGCTGGTGAGCCAGGGAGGCAATGAACAAAGGGAACATAGGAGCTATCTGAGGCATGACATTACAACAGTAAATACACTACACGTTTGAATAGACCCATCATATGGAGAACACTAAGAGCAACCCTAATGGTAACTACAGACTTGCGTGGTAGTGATGGGCCAGTGTAAGTCAGCATCTCTAGCAAGTGTACTACTCTAGGGGAGGGCACTGGCCATGAAGGGAGGCAACCCATGTGTGAGAGGCACAGGAGAAATGGGAAACCTCTGTATCTTCCTTTCAATTCCGCTGTGAACTTGAACCTGATAAAAAAAACAAAGTTGTTAGTGCCCAGGGTACAGCTCAGTGGTAGAGCACTTGCCTGGCATGGATGAAGTCCCAGGTATAGCTCCAGGCACTGCAAAAAAAGAAAAGAAAACAAAGAAAAAGTTATTAATTAAAGGTAGTTACTAAATCTACAATAAGCATGTTACAGAAACTCAGTATATAATTGGAGATAATTCAAAGATCAAAGTAACAGAGTATAGGTATCATCTCCTGAAGAATAGGAAAATATACAGAACAACATAAGTTACACACTGAGGTGAGAAAATAATTGATAAAGGGAGTTAATATTTTATTTTGACTCACAAAAAGCATGTTTTAGTGATACGACCATGTAATACTACTATTTTAGTAAATCTAACCCATTTACTTAAAAAATTAAAACTTTACTATAATGTTAGTACACAGAAAGTAGACATACTGATTTAAAACTTTTTCAAGTCTAGGATTTCAGAAGTCAAAATTAAATAAGTGGAATATTTTAGATTATAAATTTCCTATAATTCATTTCTTAAATAATTCTGAATTCTGGACTACTAAAAAATTAAGAAAAATATAAATGCAACTGACACAGTAATTGTTTTAACTACTCTTTTTTGGTGCAAAACTTTTTTGTGCTCTTTTCCTTATTTTGTTTTTTGATTTTTGAGACAGGGTCTCACTATGCAGTTCAGACAGGCTTGAACTCACTATGTAGCTTGCAAGCTGGCCTTCAACTCAAGGTGATACTCCTGCCTCAGCCTCGCAAGTGCTGGAATTCCAGGTGTGTGCCATCATACTCTTACTCTTTTTCTAATCAGGACAGGACCACCAAGTGTAATTCACTATGAGAAGTGTTACCTGGATAAAAATTTTGAAATGTCTTTCCTTCACATTCGGCAGTTTGCTTGTGTAATAAAATTACTGGTTTAAAGTTGATATAAATATAAATTAAATTACTAAGAGTAATTCAGCCAATATTAGATCTAATATGAGAACTTTATTCCACATGCTTCAAATCCCTCAGGTCTACAGACCTTTCTTAAACCTGTAATTAAAGAAGAAAATGCAGTAAGTAAGGTGAAACAGGCATAAATCAAGAAAGGCAAGACAGCTCCATGCATTAGTATGTTAACTCAATATAAGAGGAAAATCTCTTGAACTTACAAGTCCCACCTCTAAAACCAATAGTTGTTTCTTCTTGGACAAGTCATTTCCCTTAGGCTCAAAATCTTCTTTTAAACAATGAGGAATTTACTACTTTAGTTCACCAGGTTCCTATGAAGTTTGATGAGGTAACATAGAAACCCGCTCTCAGAAATAATGAAGGAATGGAGTGATTTGTTCTTTAATGCTCACCTGTTTTGGAATCCCAACTAAAACCCAATGTGTATTTTTTCAGATTGTGATATTCAAGTGCTGTAGTTACCAGAAAATGTTAGGTCTTAATTTTCATTATCAACTCTTCTATTTTCTATGGCTTGTAATTCATGGCTTATGAACATTTAAATAATTTGTAATAAAGTTTATTTATAGATACATCATTAAATTGGATAATACAATTGTCCTCAAGACCTGACATTAAACTTCAATACGAATAGATAACAATCACAAACATGTATGCACCAAATATGGGAGCACCTAACTGTATCAGACAAATACTAACAGACATGAAAAATCAAATAAGCATTAACACAATTGTAATGGAGGACTTTAATACCCCATTGTCACAAAGGGATAGATCAAGTACACAAAAAATTAGCAAAGAAATATCAGAACTGAACCAAACCTGTAAACAAATGGACTTAGTTGATGCTTACAACATTCCACCCAGCAACACCACAATACATGTTCTTCTCAGCTGCACATGGGACAGTCTCTAGACCTACTGACCCATAGAACATGCTTAAGTAAGTGCAAAAGAATTGAAATTATCCCATGCATGTTATCTGATGACAGTGCTATGAAATTGGAAATTAATGGCAAAAGAAACCACAAAAACTGCATAAACACATGAAAATACGTAACACACTCCTGAACAACCAATGGTTCACAGATGAAGGTAAAAACGAAATTAAAGAATGTCTGCTATTAAATGAAAATGCAGATACAACATCCTGAAACCTGTGGAATGGAATGAGAAGTGTCCTACATGAAATTTGTAATAGTGAATTCTCACATCAGAACAACAGGAGCACAAATCAACAACTTAATGTTGCATCTTAAGCTTCTAGATAAAGAAGAGAAAGTCAAACCCAAAGCCCATACAAGAGAGGAAGTTGTAAAGATCAGAGCAGAAATTAATGCAACTGAGACTAAGAAAATAATACAGAGAATTAATGAAGTGAAGAGTTAGTTCTTTGACAGACCTGGTATGGGTCACTATTCCTCCTCTACCCAACAAAACGTTGACTGTGATTCTAACAAAGATCTGCTGGCTTGATTTCTGTCTGTTTCCAACTGACTTGGAAGACAAAACCCTCTCTTATTTGTGGAGACGCATTAAGTCATCTTGGGACTTAGCTCTCTTAAGTGCATCTAATCTACTGTGAATTCAGAGAATTTTATTTAATGGTTTTTGTATGAGAATTTGAAAATATTCTAGAATCTTGATTCCAAGACACAAGTAGATTTTCATTACTAAACAGTTTCAGGGGCCAATCAGAAGTTGCTGCCAATTTTGTGTTGATTTGGGACCTTTCACAACCTATGACAAGGTGCAACACAGTACAAAGAGACTTCTGGGTAAAGATCTGGTAACAAAGAAAAAAAAACCACTGATCTCTTTCTGCAACATTATTTGAGCCTCCCTAGTACTTTACCATGATCCCAACTCTGATTTGCTGGCAGAAGGTCTCAAAGGATGAAGGTCTGCACTAATGTGTAGGCTCCACATAGAATTCTGAGGAGGTGACAAGAGTCATTTTGCTTCCTATGCATGGGGCTAAGCTATGAGGTCCAGCTGCCAAAGTAAAGTGCTGCTAGTTCAGGGACAAAAACTGAGCTAAAAATACACCTACTAAAAAAAAATTAAAAAGCTGCAATTTAAGTCTGAGTGTATATTACCATAAAGGTTCAGGGATCTGGATCAGTAAGGACAACCTGAGACTGAAAGTTAATCACCACTACACTGGAAGACACATTAAACAGCAACACAAACCACAAAATTACACTTGAATTGTGAAAGAGGATTGACTTCCTTGGTCCTAAGGAATCTCTTAGGCTTGGAAAATTCTCTTAGGCTTGGAGGCTGTAGGACAAAGCTCCCACAGGAATATAACAAGATTTTCTGCTAAATTAGACATTTCTGCTAAATGAGACCCAAGTTGCTAATTAGAAAAGTCAAAGATATGACACTACTTGTGCCCCATAGAGAATTACACTATCAATGAAATGGAGTCCCTAAGGATAATGATCCTCAAGTTCCAAGACAGGGTCTGGGGGTGTAGCTCAGTGTTATAATACGTGCTTCACAACTGTGAAGCTCTCAATTCAATACCTACTTCTGCACTTTATGAACTAATATCAAACTTCTTTATCTAATGGAAGATTAAATGACTGGCAAAATCACAGTATAAATAGCAAACCTCAGGCAGATTGCCCTAGCTCCAGACAAAGCCAGTTCCCACCTGGACCAATGCTGAGCTGGAGGAGGACCCAGGAACTGAGCACTGCCACCCCCCAGTTGACATAAATGCCTGATTGGGTCCCATACTGGGGAAGGAGGACCCAGACCTGAGAACAACAACCTCCAGCCCTGGGTTCCCCATAGCACAGGGCCACAGGGGTGAAAACCAAGACTGAGCTGATCCAGGAAGAGACCAATACTCAGAAAGAGTTTCAGTCCAAGCCAGAACTGATAGCCTACTACAGAGATCAGGTGAGAGACAGCCTTGGGAGATAGGCCGGAGAGGTGACAGCTAAATAGGGATCTCCTGGAGTCCTCTGGGAGGTCCAGGTTGTGACCAGGAAGATCATGGGGCCTGTATTCTCTCATGGGAGGTCAGATGTGGTGGGAGTGATAGTCAGAGGGCCAGTTCTAAACAAGAATGCATTTAACATAGTGCTGTGTTTGCACTGTGTGACCTGCATTCAGCACAACTTAGTGGTCTAAACTACTACAGGGTAGTATAATTTGCTTACATGATAGTTCTCTTTGTTTTGGTTAAGGGCTGTTCAGGAGTGGTGTCTAGGATTTGTGAGTATCCAGCTGAAATTTGATTCCACAGTTGTTGCTGAATTGACTACACCAGCCAAGGTAACACAGCAGTGACTGGGAATTAGTTTTTTCTCTATACAGCTCGGTACACAGGCTAGGGAGGGGGACTGAAAACCACACAGTGATTTACTCCTTACTCAAACAGGATACTAGGCCAAAGAATTTGTAAACCAAATCACAAAAAACAAAAACAAAAACAAAAAATCAAAATGTGAAAAGATAAGGCAACAGAATAACTTTGAAACCTACCAACTCCCCCAGACCAGTTTGGAGGGCCCTGAGAGAGGAAATCATAAACCACACAGCAGACAGGTCTGAAAGATAAAACACCTAGACACAGCAATTGGCAAAGTTGAACAAGATATAACTAATCAGATAATGCCCTACTGGAACAAATGATCCACAAGCTCAGAGAAGACACAAATGAATAGCTTTTAGAACTAAACAGATTCGCCGGGCGTGGTGGCACACGCCTTTAATCCCAGCACTCAGGAGGCTGAGGTAGGAGGAGCGTTGTGAGTTCCAGGCTGGCTTGGGCTACAATGCAAGCGCAAGGCAGGCCTGAGCTACATAGTGCGACCCTGCCTCAAAAAGCCAGGGCCGGGAGTTTGGCTCAGTGACTTAAGCACCTGTCTGGCAGGTGCGAGGTTGTGAGTTTGATTCCCGGTGCTGAAAAAAAAAAAAAAAAAAAAAAAAAAGAACTACACAGATTCAAAATATGAGTATCTAGCATTGAAAAGAATAGGAATTCATAAAAGTGTACAATGTAGACAGTGCAGACCTAGAAGACAGGGCCGAGGTCAATAATCACTTATTGAGAGATATCGTAGAAAACAACAAAGGGGCAAGAAAAATGGATCTGACAGCTCCTAGAAAACTCAAAGAGGACTAATACAAGAGTAATGGAAATTAGTGGAAAATCAGAAGACAGCAGAAAAGGCATAAAACTGTTGAGATAAGTAATAGCAGAAATCATGCAAGCAAGGGAAGTATGATCAGAATAGGCATGATCAGAAAAAACTACTCCATGCCACATACTTAAAAAACCAGAGATATAACACAAGAACAAAATCTCAAAGGCTGCTAATGAAAAGCACAGCATTGCCTATTAAAGAAAAGTCATCAGAATTATCCTGGATTTCTTAACACAAAACTTAAAGGCAAGGAGAACATGAAAGTTAGTGTTTCAAGATCTTTGAGGAAACAACTTCCAACCTTGACTGTTATAGCCTGCAAAATTACTTCTCAAACTTGATGAATAAGGTACTCCCATAATGAAGAAAACCTAAAGAAATTTATGACAATCGAACCAATATTCCAAACAATTTTCAAGGATATCTTAGGAGACAATGAAGCTAAAAATGTCAAAGATACAATTAAACAAATACATCATGTAGGGTAACAAGTAGAAGGAAAAGAAAACACGAAATTAATGCAATGACAGGAATAAGTCAATACCTATCAGACATAACTGCCATGTAAATGGACCCATCAGTCAAAAGGCGCCAATTACTAGACTGGACCAAGAAACAAAATCCAACGGTATGTTCTATAAAGCAAACACACATGCCTGTTGTGCCACACTGAGACAGGAGGATCACTGTGAGTTTAAGGCCTTCCTGGGCTACACAAGCAAGTTCAAGGACAGCCTTTAACACACAGTGAGACCCTGCCACAAAGAAATAAAAAATCATTTACACAAAAAGAAATTCATAGATTAAAAATCAAAGTGTGCAAGACAATATTCCATGTAATGAGAACCCAAAAAGCGCAGGAGAGGCAATCCTATTTTCAAGCCAAAGCTACTCAAAGGAGACACACACACACAAAAGAAAGCAAGGAAGAAAGAAAGCAGAGAGAGAGAGAGAGAGAGAGAGAGACAGAGAGAGGAGAGAAGGAAAAAGAGAAAAAAGTTACATTAGTTAATGGGTCTATTCAATAGAGATAACGAATATAAACATACCAAACCACAGTGGTTCAACTTCATGAAAAAAACTAAAACAAATAAAAGAATCTCTATACCCAGTTATCACAAATTCATCAACCTAACTAAATTATATTAACAAAGAAATGTCAAGGTTGAACCAAAGCTTCAATAAATGGACTTAATACATATACAGTAAGTTCTCTGACTATGAATGAGTCCTACTCTGGGACAACATTCCTAAGTCAGATTTCTTTGTAAGTCCAACAAAATGACTTCATTGGCACAGCAGACCGCACCTTTCAAGATAATTGATCTTGTTCTTCAGAACTGTGGCAGTGGTTGAATGATTCATGTTATAGAAGCCAGCACTGTCTACCATCTTTTTGCCTCACTCTCTTATGGTTGATACATTGTATCAACTTGAGAAGTTTGTAAGTTTTACTGAGAGACTCAGAAGGGAGCTAGGATCCTTTTTAAATATAGTCATCCTGTGCAAAAGGAGGGCATAGAGATTTTGGGAGTACTACACTCACCCTGGAGTGGGGAAGTGGGCTGTGTACAATACAAGGCAGGAAAAGAGGCTTGCTCTTCCCCATTGTTGCTCTGGCTGCTTTTGCAGGCTGCTGCCTTCAAGTGTTGTCTTTGTGTCATGCCATCCTGCCCTGGAGCCACCTGGTTACGGACAGAAACCTCCACAAACTGCAAGTTAAATAAAACTTTCCTTCATTTTCAGTGAGAGAAAAATAACTAAGACACAGTCCAATCAATTATTTTCACTTTTGTTTCCATGGTTATTGTTGTGTACTTCCTAGCAGTCCCATCCACATCACTGCTGCTTTCTTCTTGTTTCCAGACATCCTGAGCTCTGATGGAGCACTGCAGTGCTATACACTGTTGCACTGTAAGAACACAGCAGCTCAACTTTGACAATGTCTGGCAGGCACATGAGCAATCTTTGTGATTTTTTTGCATCTACAAATGTTTTATGTGAGGTTCGTTTGTATCTCTGAAACTTGCAACTTGAATGTTTCTCACTTGGAGATGTACTGTATACAGTGTTCCAATCAACGACAAAACATGCATTCTTTTTCATCCCATGTATTTTCTCCAAGACAGACCACATTCTAGCTAATAAAACATGCCTAAGAAAATGCAAAAGAATAGAAATCTTGCTTTGCCTATGATCAGATCACAGTGCAATGAAACTAGATATCAACAGCAAAGGCAACCAAAGAAATTATGCAAACAACTTCCGGGGTTGGGAGCTCTGTGACCCTGGAGGAGAACCAGAATGGGTCCAACTGGGCCACAACTCACTGGGCCCACGTGGCGCCAGCGCACATCAAGGGAGAACTGATCTGCCTTCCGGGGTTGGGCACTCCGCGACCCTGGAGGAGAACCAGAATGGGTCCAACTGGGCCCCAACTCGCTGGGCCCGCGTGGCACCAGCACACATCTAGGGAGAACTGATCCGCCTTCTGGGGTTGGGAGCTCTGCAACCCCAGTGGAGAACCAGAATGGATCCAACTGGGCCCCAACTCACTGGGCCTGCACGGCACCAGCACACATCTAGGGAGAACTGATCTGCCTTCCGGGGTTGGGAGCTCTGCGACCCCGGAGGAGAACCAGAATGGGTCCAACTGGGCCCCAACTTGCTGGGCCGGTGCAGCACCAGCGCACGGGCTTGGAATCAAGGACATCATCCATCCATCCCCCCTACCCCCGGTAAGCAAGCTGCTGGCTCTGAGGTCTGGTTAAATTGATGGCAACTAAGGTACATAAAGCAACTGAACGCTAGTGTTTTTTCATAGATTTTGCAGGCCTCTGATCAGCACCCTGAATGTCTCTTTGCATAATGACAGTAGGCAATGTTGCAAATACGGGGGACTCTCTCCTGTCTTGCCTTCAAGGACCAATATGGTTCTCACCATTTTGCTTTACTCTGATCGTTATTATTTTTCTCTTTTTTTTCCTTTATTTTATATTCTGTTTTTATTGATTTTGTTTTGTTTTGTTTTTGGTTCAATTCTACTACACCTGTTGGAATGGTCAGCTAATCTAAAGATAGCAAGGTATGTTATAGTAGCTATTGTACTCACATTATTGGTCTTCGAAGTTCTGTACCAGTCCTACTGCTTTGTTTTGATTGACTTTATTCTGTTATGTTCTGTTGTATTTTACTATCTTTAAAATAAAAAAAATTTAAAAAAATAAAAATAAAAATAAAAAAATAAGAAATTATGCAAACAGATGGAAATTAAACATCACACTTTTGAATAATCACTGGGTCACAGAGGAAATAAGGAAGAAATAAGACAGTTCCTAGAATTAGATAATGCAAGTACAGCATACCAAAATTTATGAGATACAATGAGACTAGTTTGATGAGGGAAGTGTAAAGCAGTGAACAGCCTCATTGAAAAAGCACAGTGAGCTTACATAATATAATGATGCATCTCAAGGTCATATAAAAACAACAACAATCTAAATGCACAGCTGGTACAAAGAAAAAAATATCAAGATCAGTGCAGAAATCAATGAAATGGAAACTAGAGAAGCAAAACCACTGAATTCAAGAAGTTTTGAAAGAATAAACAGATCAAACCTAAGCCAATTTTACCAAAAAAGAAAAGACTCAAAATAATGCAATTAGAAATGAAAAAGGTGAAAGCCGGGCATGGTGGCACACACCTCTAACCCCAGCACTTAGGAGACTGAGGCAGGAGGATCCTTGTGAGTATGAGACCAGCCTGAGCTACATAGTGAGACCCTGTCTCAAAACATAGGGTTGGGGATTTAGCTCACTGGTCTAAGCAACTGCCTGGCAGGCATGAGGTTGTGAGTTCGATCCCCGATACAAAAAAAAAAAAGAAATATATGTAAAATCATAATAGGCATTGCAAAAACTCAAAAAATTATTAGGAACCATTTCACACAAATATATGCTAAACAATTGGAGAACTCAGAAAACATGGACAGATTCCAAGATATATATGTATTACCAAAATGCAATAAAAAAGATATAAAAATCCTGTATCATCCAGCATCAGGCAAGGAAACTGAAGAACCAAAACAAACAAACAAAAATCATACCAGTTGAGAAATGCCCAGAACCTGATGGGTTCACAAAGCCTACAAGAATGTCAGGGAAGATCTAATACCAATGCACTTCAAACTTTGCAGTAAAAATAAAAGCAGTACTTCAAAAATCATTCTTGGAAGCTAACATTATCCTCATCCCTAAACTAGATAAGGAAACAACCATAAAAGACAACTACAGGACAATTTCTCTAATGAATATAGATATAAAAATCCTTAGTAAGATATTAGCAAACCAAATGCAACAACTCATCAAAAAGATCATGCACCCTACCAAAGAGGTTTCAGCCCATGAATACAAGGTTGGTTCAATAAACAAAAATTGATAACTGTAATTCATCATATACATAAACCAAGGCCAAACATCACATGATCATCTAAAGAGATTCGGAAAAAGGCTTTGACAAAATCCAACACTCATTCATGATAAAAACCATGAAGAAAATAGATGTATAGAAGGTCTTTTTCTCAACGTGATAAAAGTCATTTATGACCATCCTATTTCAAACATCATATGCAGTGGGGAAACACCAAAAACCTTCTCTCTAAAATCAGGAATAAGACAAGGTTTATCACCACCACTCCTATTCAATGTAGTCATGGAAATAATTGCCAGAACAATCAAGTAAGAGAAAGAAATAAAACAAATACATATAGAAAAGGATAGAGTCAAAATACCTTCTTTTGCAGATGACATGATCCTTTACTTACAAGGCCCAAAAACCTCCACTGAAGAATCCTAGAACTGTTAACCAAGAATAGACGCATCACAGGATAAAAACAAACAAACAAAAACATGAAAATCAATAGCATTGCCATAGACTAATAAAGAACTCATTGAAAAGGCAATTAGGAAAATAATACCATTCATGGTAGCATCAAAAAACCTTACATACTTAGGTATTAATTGAAGAAAGCAAGGAGTTCTACAGTGAAAATTACACCACTCAGAAAAATTAAATTGAAAACATCAGAAAAGGAAAAGATATTCCTCATTTCTAGATAGGCAGAACCAATACTGTGAAAATGACCTGACTTTCAAAACTGATCAACAGACTTAATGCAACCCCAAATGAAATACCAATGTCAATTCACAGTGGTAAAGAAACAATCCGAAAATTTATTTGGAATTAGAAGAGATCCAGAATGCCAAAAGCAATCCTGGGTAACAAACGCAAAGCAGGTGGCATCATAATCCCAAGCTTGAAGCAATACTACAAAGTTACAGTGATTAAAACCACAAGGTTCTGGCATAGAAACAGGTATGTGCATCAGTTGAACAGAGCAGAAGAAACAGAAACAACTCCAGGCACACGGAGCTATGTGATCTTTGACAAAGGAGCTAAAAACACACACTGGAGGAAACAGTCTTTCATAAATGGTGCTGGGAAAACTGGACACCTATATGCAAAAGATTGAGTCTACATCCATGTCTCACTATGTACTAAACCACAACCAAAATGGGTCAAAGAACTAAATGTTAAAACTGAAACAATCTATTGGAAGATAAAATAGGTAATATTTAAAGACACAGGCATAGGCGAGGATTTGCTAAACAAAACCCCAATGGCACAAGAAACAATATCGAGAATCAACATATGGGGTCGTATGAAATTAACAGTTTCTGTATTTCAAAGGAAACAACTAATAGAATGAAAAGATAACCTTCAGAATGCAAAAAAAAAAAAAAAAATTTTGCCAACCAATCCAATGGCAGAAGACACACATCTAGAAAGGACATAGATAGATATCTATATATCTCCAAATAATTGGACCTACCAAATATAATTTAGTCAAAGAATGGGCAACTGAAATGATACTTCTTAGAAGTACAAATGGCCAATAAATACATGTAAAAAATGACCATTACTTCTGGGAATCAGAGAAATGCAAATAAAAACTACACCAAGATACCATTTTATCTTAGAAAGAATAGTTACCACCAAAAAAATCTAATTGTAAATGGTGACAAGAATGTGGGTGGGGGGAACTTTTCTACACTGATGGTGGGAATGTAGGCTAGTACTAGCACTATGGGAATCCGTGTGAAGATTCCTCAAAAAACTACAAATAGAAATTCCATTTAAGACAGCTATGCCCCTTCTAGAAATCTTCCAAAAGAGCTAAAATCACACTACAGGGATACATAAATATCTATGTTTATAGCAGCACAACTTATAATAGCTGCCTCTTTAAAACAGTGTATATGTCCAACAGAAGAATGTATAAGGAAAATGGTATCTATACACAGTGGAATACTGCACTGTGACGAAGATAACCCTGAGGAATTCATAGATAGGTGGGTGCAACTTAAGCATATAAAATTATGTGAAATAAGTCTGACACACAAGTTCAAATAGTGCATGGATTTTCTTATGAGAATACTTCCCCAGATTGTGTATTTTGTTTTTCAAATATTTTAATATATATGCTGATTTGTTTCATTTACACTACTAGTTCATTTTAGGTCACTGAAAAGAAATGCTTATATTTTTTGTTTCTTTTTTGCATGAATCTTTTAGGTTTATGTCTTGTACTCTGAGGAAGTACTTTGAAGATAGCAATACACAGTGTATCATGTGTTATTTTCTTATTTTACTAAAAAGTTTATTTTCTCATTAAAAAAGCAAGCATCAGGCAATATTACTCTACAATAGAGCAGGACTATTATTATACAGTGTCCTTTGTGTTGCCTGTTCCAAATAACTTTTCTATCTGATGGTTTCTGTTATTTTTCATTATATACCGACAACTGTTAGTTTTTTTTCTATTGATTCATTTGACTACATCATTTGACTTGATTATTACCACTCCCCAACACAGCTAAAATCTTAGTTTTTTAAAAAAAGAACAACTATACCTTCCCAACTTATCCATCCCATTGTTTTTTTCTTTTCTTTTTTTTTTTTTTTTTTTTTTTTTTTTTTTTTTTTTTTTTTTTGTGGCACCAGGGATTGAACTCATAACCTCGCACTTGCCAGGGCAGGCGCTTAAGGCACTGAGCCAAACTCCTGGCCCTGGTTCTTTTTGAGGCAGGGTTGCACTATGTAGCTCAGGCCGGCCTTGTGCTCGCGTTGTAGCCCAAGCCGGTCTCGAACTCACACCGCTCCTCCTACCTCAGCCTCCCGAGTGCTGGGATTAAAGGCGTGCGCCACCACGCCCGGCTGTTTTTTTCTTTTTTAACAATTCTGCCACTTGCAGTCTGTTTTCTCTTAGAGCAAGCAAATATGGCATGAGGCCATCCTGTGGACAAGCAGAAACAATTTAAAATTGACACCATTACCTATTTCTCAGCTGCACTGAAAAGCCTGTGAAAGGCCCTGTGCCTGTAACCTGATATAGATAACAAACACACGGCAGTGTCTTCCTTCTCACTCACGGTGCTTCTGCACATGCTGCCCCTGCCCTCTGCCCTCTGCAGTGCATTCTCTGCCCACAGTGGCTACACAAACTCCAGTGTCAAAACTCACTCCATTCACTGGTTCCAAGAGTCTTTCCATCACAGTATTTATCATGGTACTAGGAGTTATGTAACATCTCCCAACTAAATCAAAAGCACCTTGAGGGCAGGGGCTATATCTTTTTCTCAGGAACCCAAACCATAATGCACAGTCAAAAAATGATTTAAGGATTTTGATTAAATTGATGAGCTAAATTATCATCCCTAGGGCAGGGTTTGTCAGTCTATCTTTCAAGGAATAATTTTCTACAAGTTCTATGGCTCGATAGATTTGATAATCATCTGTTTCAGAAATTATAAAACCACATTATTTCTTCAGTATCAAAATCTCTTTAACTTTGCTTTATTCTTATTCTACAATACTTTTTTTCTGACAAATATCAACACCAGTGGAATTAACACTTTCAGGGCTACAGTGTTGAGAGCTTTCCAGTACCATGGAAATTTCTTCTGAGTTAGGCGGGTAACTTGCTGGATTCTCCACATGGTGTCAGGATCCAAATATAATTGTTGACCATTCTGGTTTTCAATGACTCCCCAAGACATGGTCACTCAATGGTGAGGTCAGCCCCAAATGAACTTGGATTGCTTATTACTATCCTGTCTATGGGTTTTTGTCCTATTATTAGATGAAAATATTATCTCAGCTGTTAGAAAGCTCAGTACAAAACTTAGATTCTTACTTATAATGATAACATTAGCTGGGAATCTAGCTCAGTGGTTCAAGTGCTTCCTTGGTAAGCACAAGGTTGTGAGTTCGATCCCTGCTACAAAAAAAAAAATAATAATGATAATATTGGGATCCCCATGCATATCTATTGTTTTTAGTAAGTTTCTCTTCTGGTTCAATTTTAATTACTAGGGTTATACAAATCAGAGGTAAAATATAATTTATCAATAAAGATTCTAATACTGCTCAATTTGGATTTTAGCATAATGAATAAATTCTAATACTGCTCAATATAGATTTTATCATAATGAACAAATTCTAATACTGCTCAATATGAAAATTTTATAATGTAACTAAGTCACTTGTGTTTTTAAGGGGCAAGGCTGGAGAGGCAGATACAAAATTCTTGGTGACATGCATAAATTATGCAGCTGTAATTATAATTAAAATGTCTTGTAGGCATTCTAACAGGAACATGATTATACATAGTATAAGGGAAAACTTTAAAACAATTTCTAAATTCAATTCCATTTCTAAGTATTTACTCTAAAATATAGATTACATTCTTATAAGTTAATATAAAATGTTCTGAAACTCCTGAATCTTTATTAAAATATACCATACTTTAAGAGCTGGAAACTCTCATAGAGGCACAGTAGGGGGCAGAAGGAGATACAGAAGTGGGTCAGTAGCAAACTGGAGAAACCACATGAGCTTCATGTACAGGGGCACACCCTAACAGTCACATGGGTTCTGAAGACAGTACATTCCCTTCTTTCAGAGCATCTTCAACTTCAAATTACAGAGCACTTTTCTGAAACCTCCATGTGAATTCAATAGATAGAGGCAAACTGAATATAGCTAAGAGCCATATTTAGTCCAGAGTGTTTTGCTTCTACCTTTGCTGTGCCTGTACTTCCAAATGGTAGTGTACAAAGCAAGTGATTCCACGTAAAATTCTTCCTTTAACATGTTTTACCAAAAAGTGGGTCCACCAAGAAATGAAAAGCATTATACCTATTTCAATAGTTTTTCCAACACTTATATTTATCCTCCATTTAGATGCAATTCTCCCAGACTGTTAAATAGTTTCAAATGAGTGCTGAAATGAAATTACCAAAAGGATTCCCAGCTGGGTGTGGTGGTGCACACCTGTAACCTCACACTCTGTGAGGCCAGGAAGAGGGACTCAAGTTCAAGTCTGGGTTCCATCTAGGCAGCTTAGTGAGACACTGTCTCAAATTTTAAAAGGGGTGAGGAGTGATGAGTGCTGGGGATGGAGCTCAGTGAGAAGGTCCTAGGTTCAATTCTCAGTACCACATACACACCAAAAAAATAAAAATAAAATAAAAGTAAACACTAAAAGTTTAAAAAGCATTCCCATCTATGTTCTTACTAATTTCACAGGCCCTTGCCAGGGCTCACTGAACTTAACACACTGAAACAGTCTCTCACATGCCTTCAGCTAAATACGGGCTCATGGTGAGGAGTATTCAAAATCCTGCAAATAATCACTGTTTGTCCACCTTGTGCCATTAATGATAATACAGAGATGTGGAATTCTTAAAGATTCCGCCTCAACCATAAGTGAATTTCTGCAGAGATTCACAGTGACAGTGGATGACCGAAGGTGGGAGGGAAAGTGATGGTGTTCTGCACAGCAATAGATTTCACTGATGACACTCCTTTTAACTTCCCATTGACAGGTAGAGAAAGACAAATGAAAGTTGGGCTAACGTTAGAAAGGAGAGATTAGAAGAAAGTGGCATTTAATTAAACTCATCTAGATATTTCTTCAGTTTCTGAGAATTAGGAATTCATCCCTTAAACATGCTTATCTAGGAAAGGGTTCTAAGCTACACCAGAATCTTGAGGAAATATATTTAAATATCCGTGTCAGGCCTGAATAGATTTGCTACATCAAAATCTTCAGGGCAGAGCCTCAACTTGTACATTTGCAAACCTTTCCCATGACCACTGTGATGCACAAGTCTAGATGAGAACTAGAGAACCCAGATGGTGACATCAGTCTCATCTCTCATTTACACAGCCAATTCTTTTCACTATTGAAGAATTTGGTCAAAAGGAGGGGAAGGAAGAGACAGTTACTCCATGAAAGCTCCATTTAGTCTTCTTGGCCCAGGGCAGAAAAGGGACTAGTACATTCAAAATGGAACTGATTTCATTATACAAGCTCCTTATCTCCCAGCAAGATATTATAGGTTTGAAAGAATTTAGACTCTTATTTTAGTTGCTGTTTCTGCCTGAAAAGGAGAGAATTTCTCTTCAGTATTTGTCCATTTCCCTTGTTTTCCACTTAATAACCATTTAGCCAGTGCCACACTGGATTCTTCAAGAGTTCTCTTACAATTTCAGGTTTGTAGCTATACAACTTTGTTTCCTAATTAAGAATTTTTAAGGGGATGGGAATATAGCTCATCAGCACAACACCCGCCTGGCAAGTGCAAGGTCTGGAGTTTTGATTCACAGTACCCACAAAAGAAAGAAAAGAAATGAGAAAAGAGATGAGCTGCACAGAGGATCGAGCTCTGCCCAGCCCAGCATCCCAGCACAATCCATCAGGGGAACAGGCAGCCAGCCTCACAGTACACAAAGCTACTGAGCCCAGCCCATCCCAGAGCCCCAGAGCAGCTCATCAGGGAGCAGCCAGCGTAGCTGCAGGGCTTTGGCGAATTTGAGCTCTGCACATTAGAACACTAGGCACATGCTCCATTGTTCAGGGCAGCAGCTGCGCAACAGATCCTAGAGGTTGTGAACCCTGCCAAGCCAGGAGCAAGATCCCAGCACCATTTGCCAGGGGCACGCCCAGGCTTGCCCTGTGCTCCAAGGACTCTGAACTTCTCACAGCCAGAGGCAAGGTCCTGGTGATGCCACACTCTGGGGTGCACTCTGCCTAGCTGCCAGGTACCCGGAGACACTAACTCCCACCCAGTAAGGGGGAAGGTCCAGCACCACACTCAGGGAGAGAGCCCTCACTACCTGCACAGAGGATCAAGCTCAGCCCAGTCCAGCATCCCAGTGCAATCCATCGGGAATATTTGGTCAGCCTCACAGGACACAGAGGTACCGAGCCAAGCCCAGCCCAGAGCCCCAGAGCTGTTCATCAGGGAGTGGCCAGCTTAGCTACAAGGCCTTGGAGAATTGCAGCTCTGCCCATTAGAACATAACGTGTGAGCTCCATTGTTCAGGGGTGCGGTGGCAGAGGTCCTAGAGGTTACAAACTCCACCCAGCCAGGAGCAAGACCACTGGCACCATATGCTGGGGACACAACCAGGCTTGCCCCACAGTCAAGAGGCTCTGAACTCCTCACACCCAGACTCAAGGTCCTGGTGGTGCCACACTCCAGGGTGTACTCAGCCTAGTGGCCTGCATCCCAGAATTCTGAACTCCACCCAGCCAGGCTAAAGGTCCAGTGACACACTCCAAGGATGAGTCTCTGCTAGCCACCTGGGTTGCAGAGGTTCTGAACACTACACAGCCAGGTTCTAGGCCCTGGCAATAAGCTCCAGGGCTGTGCGCTGGCTGGCTGCAGGGAGGATACAAACTTTGTACAGCCCAGCATCCCAGAGCAACTCAACAAAGTACATTGGGAGCATACAGCCAGCCTCACAGACCACAGAACACAAGGGTCCAGCGCCATAATCCAGGGGTGTGCCTTGACTAGCCATGGGGATATTGGAGGATTGAAGCTCTACTCAGCACAGTGCTCCAGTGCAATCCATCAGGAGACTGCCTGCCCAGCCACGCATGTCCCAGAAGAAAACAAACAAAAGAGCAAGAGGCAGTCTTAGTCCCCCAGCCCACTGAGAAAAAACCCAGGAGTCACTGAAATGGAAAACACTGGGAATCACACAACAGAACTTTCTGAAATGATAGCAACTGAAGTAAAGAAAAAACTCCATGAAGCTACACAAGAACGCAAACCAGAAACAATCTCTCAGTTAAAAAATGAAATGGCAATCATTATGAAAGGAATGCTGTGTGTATCTAAAGAAGATCAAGATAAAAAAACAAAAACATAAGACGATGGAAACTTTGAACAAAAGAAGACACAAATACAATGCATGAAACCTATTCAAAGGCAAATACAGGAAATGAAAAATTCCACTGAAAGTTGGCAAAACTGCTTGAATGAAGCTGAAGATAAAATATCAGAGCTTATGATCATGAAAGAAAAGATCTCTTAAAAACCACAAGAATCCAGGAAACAATTCAACAGTTGCAAAATGATGCCAAGAAAAATAAAATAAGATTAAAAGGCATCAGTGAAAAAGCAGGGGTCAATATGAATGACATGTGAAGACTATTTGCAGAAATAATAGCAGAAAATTTCCAAACTTGGGAAGAGAATCTGATATACAGGTAAGTGAGGCATACAGAATCCCAATTAACCATAATCAGAATAAATCTTCACCCAGACATATAATAATTAGGGGATCAGAAATACAGCACAAGAACAGAATACTAAAAGCTGTCAGAGAAAACAAACAGATCACCTATGAAAGAAATCCTATCAGAATCACGGCAGATTTCTCAACACAAACCTTTAAGTTAAGAAGAGCTTCGAGTGAAGTATTTCAAATCCTGAAAGAAAACAACTTTCAACCCACATTGATGTATCCTGAAAAACTGTCTTTAAAAATTGATGGTGAAATAAAATACTTCTATCACAAAGAAGAACTGAAGAAATTTATGGCCACTAAACCAACACTACAAAGTGTACTGAAAGACACTCTAGAAAGAGACAAAGATAGCTACAATCCTAAGAAAAACAACAAAATGAAACCACTAAGCAGGGCAAGTAATTAAACAGAAAATGTAGAAAACCAACAACAGAAAGATATCATGACAGGGATGAGCCAGTACATGTCAGTTATATCAATCGATGTAAATGGTCTCAACTCAGCAATAAAAAGAAACAGACTAGCAGAGTGGGTTAGAAAACAAAATCCAACAATGTGCTGTGTACAAGAAACACATTTAACTCAAAAGGAAACACACAGACTAAAAATCAAAGGATGGAAAACAATACTCATACAACAGGAACCTAGAAAAAAGCAGGGGTACCTATTATGTTTCCAGACAATGTGAACTTCAAACCGAGAATGATCAGAAGAGATAAAGAAGGTCACTATATACTTGCTAGGGGAAAACTTCAAGAGGAAGAGATTGCAATCATAAATATATATGAACCGAATATGGGAGCATCCAACTATGTAAGACAATTCTTTTCTTTTCTTTTCTCTCTCTCTCTCTCTCTCTCTTTTTTTTTTTTTTTTTGCGGCACCAGGTATTCAATTCACAACCTCATGTGTACCAGACAGATGCTTAGGCCACTGAGCCAAACTCTGGGCCCTTAATAGACATGAAAAACCAAATAAACAATGATACAGTTATAACAGGGAATCTTAACACCCCACTGACACAAAGAGACAGATCAACCAAAAAAAAAATCAGCAAAGAAATAACAGAACTGAATCAAACTTGTGAACAAATGGACCTAGTAGTAATGTACTGAGTGCTCCACCTATCAACATCAGAATACACATTCTTCTCAGCTGCACATGGTCAATCTCTAAAATAGATCATATACTGCTCCACAGAACATGCTTAAGTAAATGCAAAGGAACTGAAACAATTCCATGCATTTTATCTGACCATAGTGCAATAAAATTGGAAATGAATGATAACAAACCCCACAAGAACCCCATAAACACATGGAAATTAAATAATACTCTCCTAAACTATCAATGGGTCACAGAAGAAATTAAAGAAGAAATTAAACAATATCTACAATCTAATGGAAATGCAAACACAAATTACCACAAGCTGTGGGACAAACTAAAAGCAGTCCTCAGAGGAAAATTTATAGCATTAAACTCCCACATCAGAAGAATGGAAAGAACACACATAAACAACCTAATGCTGCATCTCAAAATTTTAGAAACAGAAGAGCAAGTCAAATCCAAAGCCTAAAGAAGGGAGGAAATTATAAAGATCAGAGCAGAAATTAATGGAATTGAAACTAAGAAAATAATACAAAGAATTAATGAAGAGTTGGTTCTTTCAAAGAATAAATAAAATTGATACACCCCTAACCAACCTTATCAAAAAGAGGAAAGGAAAAAACTCAGATCCATGCAGTTAAGAAATGAAAAGGGCAAAATCACTACAGACCTTGTGGAAATATAGAAGACCATCAACACCTACTTTGAAAACCTTTACTCACATAGATTCAATAACACAGAAGAAATGGACAGATTCCTAGAAACCTATAAATTACCCAAGCTGAATCAAGAAGATGTAAAACTGCTGAATATCCCAATTTCAGCTAATGAAATTGAAAATGTAATTAGAACATTACCAACAAAGAAAAACCCAGGTCCTGATGGATTCACTGCTGAATTCTAAAATAAATTTAGGGGAGACTTAATGCCAACACTCCTCAAACTCTTCAATGAAATTAAAAGGGAAGCAAGTCTCCCTAACTCATTCCTGGAAGCAAGTATTACCCTAATAGCAAAACCAGAGAAACACCCAAGCAAAAAAGAAAATTACAGGCAAATCTCCCTAAGGAACAGAGATGCAAAGATCCTCAATAAAATACTGGCAAATAGAATACAGCAAGTTGTCAGGAAGATTATACATGATGACCAGTGGGATTCATCCCACAAATGCAGGGATGGTTCAACATACACAAATCAATAAATGTAATATGCCATATCAACAGCACCAAGGATAAGAATTACATGATCACTTCAATAGATGCAGAAAAAGCTTTTGACAAAATCCAACACTCATTCATGATAAAAACCCTACAGAAAATCAGACTAGATGGTCTCTACCTCAACCTGATAAAAGCCATATATTATAAACCAACAGCCAAGATCTTACTAAATGGAGAAAAACTAAAAACTTTCAACCTAACATCAGGAACAAGACAAGCATGTCCATTATCACTACTCCTCTTCAATATACTTCTGGAAATATTAGCCAGAGCAATTAGACAAGAGAAAGAAACAGAGGGAATAAGGATAGGATAGGAAGAAGTAAAATTATTTGCAGATGATATGATACTCCAAAAAGAAGACACCCAAAAATCCATGGAAAGACTTCTAGATGTAATAACCAAATTCAGTAATGTTGTGAAATACAAGGTCAACACTCAAAAATCCATAACGTTCTTGTACACAAACACATACACTGAGAGAGAAATAAGAGAAACCAAACTCTTCACTATAGCACCCAAAAAAAATAAAATACTTAGAAATCAATGCAACAAAGGAAGTCAAAGATCTATACAGTGAAAATTACATTACTCTGAAAAAGGAAATCGAAGAGGATTTCAGAAAATGGAAAGATATTCCCTATTCATAGATGCGAAGAACAAACATCGTGAAAATGGACATTCTCTCAAAACTGCTATGCAGATTTAATGCAATCCCAATCAAAATACCACTTGGAAAACTCACAGAGCTAGAGAAATCATTCCTGAAATTGATCTGGAAAAGGAAGAGACCTAGAATAGCAAAGTCAATTCTGGGCGACAAAGGTAAGACAGGAGGCATCACAATCCACGACTTGAAACTATAATTCAAAGCTACTATGATAAAATCAGCATGGTACTGGAATAGAAACAGGCCTGAAGGTCAATGGAATAGATTGGAAGATTCGGCCACAACTACAAACATGCTCAGCTACGTCATCTTTGATAAAGGGGCCAAACATGTACTTTGGAAGAAAGATAGCCTCTTTAACAAATGATGCTGGAAAACCTGGCTTTCTTTATGCCATAAACTAAAACTAGATCCATGTCTATCACCATGCACCAAAATAAAGTCAAAATGGATCAAAGATCGAAATGTTGAAACGGAGACACTAAACTTGCTAGAAGACAAAGTAAGTAAAAATCTTGATGACATAGGAGTAGGCAGAGAGTTCATGAACAAAAATCAAACTGCATGGGAAACACTTCCCAGAATCAACAACTGGGATCTCTTCTTACTAAAAAGTTTTTGCATGTCAAAGGAAATCTCCAGCAGAGTGAAAAGAAAACCCACCAACTGGGAAAATATCTTAGCCAATTGTCCATCAGACAAAGGACTTCTATCTAAAACATATATAGAATTAAAAGAAATCAGGCCCCTAGAATTCAAGGACCCAATCCAAAAATGGGCATCTGAGATGAATACATACTTCTCAGAGAAAGAAATACATACAGCAAATAAATATATGAAAAAATGTTCAACATCAGTGGTGATTCGGGAAATGCAAATTAAAACAACACCTGAGATTCCATCTCACTCCAGAAAGAATGGCCAAGATGAAAAAAATCAACCAGTAATAAATGCTGGTGGGTCCATGGGGAAAAAGAACTCTTCTCCATTGTTGGTGGGAGTGTAGACTGGTGCAACCACTGTGGATAGCAGTGTGGTGATTCCTCAAGAAGCTAGGATTAGAGATCCCTTTCAACCCAGCTATCCCATTTCTGGGCATTTTCCCAGAAGAATTGAAAACATACCACAGTGATACCTGTACACCCATGTGTATAGCATCCCAATTTGTGATAGCCAAGTCTTGGAAACAACCCAAGTGCCCATCAGTCAAGGAATGGATAAAAAAGATATGGTATTTTTATGCAATGGAGTACTACTAGCTATCAAGAAAGATTGCATTGAGCCTTTTATAAGTAAATGGACATGACTTGAAATCATATTTATAAGTGAAATAAATCAAACTCACATGTGCAAATACCGTATTGGTGCCCTAGTGTAAGAAACTGAAACAGTATATATGATCCAAAATCTACAATAAATACTGTGTAAGGGTAAGAAAGTGCACAAAGAGCAAAAGTAATTGGGAATGGGAAAAGGAAGAAAGAAGGAAGGAAAAAGACATGAATCTGTATATACGTATATGTAAGATAACTAAAATGTCTATACTGCTGAATGTATTAGTTATGGAGAAAGATCGGTTAATACTCATGATTAGGTTAATTTTACATGTCTGTATCTGTTAATGTAAACAACTGTGTTGGAGGTAATGGTATGCAATATTGCAACCATTGTCAAGTTCCTATCATCTTGTTTTGTAAACCTATAATGTTACTGTTGTGGATTTACTGTTGTCATTAGTTTGCCTCTTGCTTTTTGTCTTTCTTATATGTATCTTTTTTCTTTTAAATTAAAAAAAGTTCTAAAAAAACTCGATGCAACTCCCTGGGCCTATTCGCTATGCCGCGGAGGAGGGGAGGGGAGCGAGCCCTTCGTGTGCCCTGGCCACGGCCCGCCTGCCGGCCGCCTGGATTGGACCCTGGTACAGCGCGCGCAGGCCAGAGGCAGCGGGCGACGGAGAGCGCTCGCCTGCGCGTGCGCGGCAAGGAAAGGGGGCGGGGGAGCGCACCCGGGCCCCGCCCACGCCTCGCCCTCGCTCCCGCTGTCTCCGCCCTCCTCGCGGTGGTGTGTGGAGCGCTAGTCGGTAGCGGTTGGCGGCGCCAGCTATGCTTCGCTTCCTACCGCCACGGACTAACGGACTAACCAACGTCCCCTCTATCCTGTCCTCCCTCCGGCGCCCCGGAGTCTCCCCTTCTGCTTGTGGGGCTGCGCGGGCGCCTCTGAGCGGGAGCAGAGCCTGCGGCGAGGGACCGGCTGAGGCGCGCGAGGGTAAAGGCGAGCACTGCTGCCGTCGTCGCCGTCGTCGTTTGCTGCCTCGCGGGGCCGAGATGGCGGCGGATCGGGGGTCCGGCGGCGCCTCAGCGCCTCCTGCTGGCTGAGCTGCTTTCTGTTGCTGCTGCTCGCGCGCCGGGCGCCAGGGCTGCCAGGAGCGAGCGAGGCCCCGCTGAGGTCCGCAGGTGAGCGGGTGGGCGGGCGCGGTGGCGGGGTTTTTGTTCGGGATCCGGGAGGAAACGTGCGGGAACTTCTCTGCCTCCGCTCTTAGGGCTGGGGAGAAGGGGGGTCGCGCGTGGGGGTGGGGGGCAGGAGGCGCCGTGGAGCAGGGTCGGGGGCGCTGGGATCTTGCTGTTTGCTTGGTACCCCGAAGACAGGTTCACCCCTTGTCTACTGTCCTTCCCCAGGCTCATCCCACTTGTATGACGGGGACATTCTTGTGCTCACCCTGGCACGAGTAGAGGCCACTACACATCTCATTAAATAAACAGTCGTAAGGCCAGTTCATTAATTTTCAGGAAAGGGAAGGGGAAGGAGCTCGAACTCCTCTTGGCCTGGTTTGGGATTTCCCAGCTTTTGCAGCCCCAGGAAACGCGGTCAGGTTCCGGGAGACTGCCCTGAGATCGGAACCGAGTCTGAGGTCTTCTGAGAGGGTACTGGGGGCACACTTCTCCCCCGAGACCAGTGGTGTTGACTTAACCACGGGACGACTTGGAGAGCGGCTCCAGGTGATTGTGTCTTTCAGTGTTTTTCTTATGAAATGCTTCTTTTCTGGAATTTGCAACTATATTTACAGTCTATTAATCACTCCTAACCTAGGGAATTACCCAAGCGTTGGATGTTAAATACTCGTATATTGTTTTCAAGTGCCAGTATATAAATATGTTAAACCTCGAAAGTCGTTTTCACTGGAATCACTTGCATTCTTGTTTTGAGGGGGCCAGTGAACCAAAACGCCAGGTCTTCAGGTGTTGTGGAGGAGCAGTATGCACTCAGCTGTTCAAGGACTGATTAACATGTAGTCTGTTAAAAGTGATCAAGATGGTTTATCATAAAACTTGACAAAACTTACTTTGATGAGATACGGAATTTTTACATTTGAAAGACGTGGTCAGGCACAGTGGTAACCTATAATTGCTAAACCAGTACATGATTTACCCTGACTTATATGGAATATTTAAAAAATCATCTTGAAGTGTGACTTGGCCGATAAAGTTGATCTTCTTGAAGTGTGTTTGTCATGACTTACTAGTGTTAAGGAATAGCTTTAAATCTAAAGTCTCAATGGGTATTCATTGGGTAGCAGTGTAAACAGGTACACAGGAAAGTATTAATGTCAAATTGGGATTACTGATTCGTGATGCTTACTTGCACGTTTAGCCTGTACAAGATTGAGCACATACCTCTCAGTCCTAAAATGTAGGCAAATGATGCAACTTTCTTTTCATGGGAATGGGCAAGAAAAGTGTAAAATCTTAGAAAACAAGTTCCTCTTACCTCTTTTAGTTTTACATGTAAATTTATATGTAGAATGTGTGTTTGAGGTAATAGGTGGACTTTCTGCTTAAAGTTTTGTAATTTTGTGAGTGCTAGTAATTTTATTATTTAGGTTAACTAACAGTAATGAGAGCAGTGTCTTAGGAAGTGATGTTAACATGTTTCAGCATTAACTAATCAGTGAGTTTTTGTTTTGCACTGATGAAGCACAAGATTATACATGCTTTGTGCCTTCAGGGAGTTTGCAGTCTGGGATGCAGATAGGAAAGACAGCCATTCAGCTATTGATTTTTAACATTCAGTTTTTGTGATAAACACTACAAAAGAGAATAGGTTGTGAGAAAGTGTTCGCGGGAGAATTACCTAGTTTGTGTCAGGGTGGCTCAGAAGCAGTGAGATGTGAGGGGTGATGTGGAGGTTGCCAGCTAATTAGTGTACTTGGATCTAGAACACAGATCTTGTTGGTTCTCTGTCCAAAGTATGTTCTGTTAACCTTCTGCCTCATTGCAGAAGTGATAGGAGTAAGCAGGGGTTGCTCAGTTGGGTCATGCCCTATGGAAGAGATGGAGGAAATGGAAAACTGAGGAAGGAACAGCTGGAACAAGCTCTCATTAAAACATGTCGTTTGTCAAATTTTATTTTTGTAGAGTGATAGCCTCAGAAATCTTTTTGTAGGAGTGGAAATGTTCAGTAGTAAAAGGTGGAGAAAAACAGGTTGCTATCAATTTAGCCAGATCTCCAAAACGGCAGGTTGCTGATGGCGGGGGAGTGTTCATCCCTGATTCCAAGCCCAAGCGCTGGTGCCACTCAGGCCCAGCAGGTTGGGCCCTGCAAGG